>PVKP010004736.1:0-27090 GCA_004027715.1 Plecturocebus donacophilus
CAAAGATGGCCTTGGAATCATCTTTAACCTTTCTCTTTTTCTCACGCCTAAGGCCCATCTGTCTGGAAATCCTGTTGCCTTTTGAAGCCAAACCTACTTTGCCTTCAATATGATATTGTAGATTGTCATATTAGTGATACTATAATATTCTATATTATAATAAAACAGAAATACAAAATAAAACAGAATATATTCTAATAAAATATATCCAGCCACTCTGCCCTCTGTCATGCTACCCTTCTTGTTCTGAGTCCCTGTCACCTCCAGCCTGGATTACTGTCACTGTCATTTCCTCAAGACTGGCCTCCCAGGTTCATCCTTGCCCTCTGTATTCTATTATCAATGCAGCTGCCACACCTTTTTTTTTTTTTTTTTTTTTTTTTTTTTTTAAAGTAAGTCAGACTCTGCCCCAAACCCTGTGGTGGTTTCTCATTTCTCTCAGAGACCTTCTGATCTTTGACTTCATTTACTACTCCTACCCCTTGTCTTCCTGCCAGCTCTGCTCCTGCCACACGGGCCCCTTGGAGGTTTCTAGAACACACAGGGTATGCTACCACCTTGGGATCTTTGTTCTAGATCTTCTCCTTGTCAGGTTGCTCTTTCCCTAAATAGACAGGCACATGGCTGACTCTCTTGCCCCTTTTGAATGTTTGCTCAAATCTCACCTTTGCAAGGAGGCCTATCCTAATCACCTTACATACATTTGCAACTGCCCCAGCACTCCAGATGCCCTTTACTCCTTTTATATTTCACTTTTCCCTAGCACTAAGGCCTTCTAGCATATTCTATTACATATTTTGTTTTCTGTTTGTTGCTTCATGCCCCTACCTCCCTACACATATACCAGAATCTAAGTTCCACAGGATAAGGGATATTCAAAAACTTTGTTCTCTTCACTAATTTATCTCCGGTACCTAGAAAGATGCCTGGCACATAGTAGGCACTCAATAAATATTTGTTGAACAAATGGCAAAAAATACAGAGAAGAAATTGGAGAGTGGCTGAGAGCAGGCCTAATGGGAGGCTACAGCAGTGGTCCAGGTGGCTTTTGCTACTGGTGTTGGCAGCAAAGAGGGAGAGAAGTGAACTGATTCACTTAATAAGTAGAACAGGTAGAGAGCCGGACATGGTGGCTCATGCCTGTAATCCCAGAACTTTGGGAGGCCAAGGTGAGCAGATCAGTTGAGGTTAGGAGTTCGAGACCAGCCTGGCCAAAATGGTGAAACCCCACCTATACTAAAAATACAAAAATTAGCCAGGCACAGTGGATCATGCCTGTAATCCCATCTACTCAGGAAGCTAAGACAGGAGAATCACTTGAACCTGGGAGGTTGCAGTGAGCTGAGATAGAGCCACTGCATTCCAGCCTGGGTGACAGAGCAAGACTCCATCTCCAAAAAAAAAAAAAAAAGGTAGAACGAGTAGAGTTTACCATTGGTTAAGATAAAGGCTGGACAAGGAAATGTCAAGATTCACCTTGTATAACTGATTGACAGTGCAGATGGATGCTGGGGTGTTGGCAACCTCTGGGTATGGGGAAAGGCAGTCAGACAGATCTGGGGTACAGAGAAGATGGTAGCTAGAGCTAAAACTCTGGCAATTTTCCCCTTAAAATTTTTAGATTCCGTATAATGTAGCCATAGTGGCAAAAATTTAAGTCAGGGGCTGGCAAACTGAGATCTACTGCCTGTTCCTATAAAGAAAGTTTGAGTGGGACACCGCTGGGTGCGGTGGCTACACTTGCCAATGTTTTGTCTAAAGCTGCCTTCACACCACAAGGGCTGAGTGGAGAATTTGGAAGAGAGACTATATGACCTGCAAAGTTGAAAATATTTACTCCCTGGCTCTTTACAGGAAGTTTGCTGACTCATGGTGTTAGACCATAAAGAGCCTAGAGTTTCATTATGGCCCCTCCGGTAAATTGTTTCCCACCTCTTTTTCTTGGGTTTGTTCTGGGCTATCCTTTTGAGGCTCTCTCTGTTTACTGGTGGAATTCATCTGCTTTCTGAGTTGTGGGAATTTGTCCAAAGTTCTGGCTCATTGGTGGACTCCTTGCATGTTCCCCTTGTTATATGTACTTTCATCTCAATTTCCAGTTATATAGTAGGTGTTCAATAAGTAGTTGGTGGAATTGGGGAAAGGCAGCAAACGTGTGTTCCATCTACCATCTTGTCGTGAAAGCCTGACAGTCTCAACTATATAAAGGAAGAGAACTTCTGCTACTCTTTTACATAAAGCTGTAGTTTTATTTTTAAATTTTTAAAAAATTATTTATTTATTTTGAGACAAGGTCTTTCTCTGTCACCCAGGCTGGAGTGCAGTGGCACGACCACAGCTCACTGCAGCTTCTTCCTCCCAGGTTTAAGCAATCTGCCCACCTCAGCCTTCCAAGTAGCTGGGACTACGGGTACGTACCACCATGTCTGGCTAATTTTTAAACATTGTTTTACAGAGATGGGTCTGTTACCCAGGCTGGTCCCAAACTCCTGGGTTCAAGCAATTTTCCCACCTTGGCCTCCCAAAGTGCTGGGATTACAGGTGTGAGCCACTGTGCCTGGCCAGTTCTGGTTTTAAAAGTGACTCCAGCTCGTTTGAGGGCTTACTTTGTATGTGTCTTCTTCATATGACTTCTAATTATTTTCACATAATAGGTGGGCCTGGTAATTTCCTAGCTAGGTCCCATTTGTCTTTGTGTAAATGATTTTTTATTTAGAAGGGTTCCAAAAAAGTAAAATATTCTCCTTATTTTTTTTACCTTTCATCTTTTATCATGGTACTATTACACAGTGGCTTTTCTTGTTAATAAACCCATAATATCAGTCTGAAATATCTTTTAAAAATAATAACTGTGCTTTAAATGTGACATGAAAAATGAATTGCTTTTATAATTCTAAATAAGACATCTATTTTAATCTTTTCAATGCTGATGATTTCTCTTTATATTTAAAAATAAATCACTAAGATTCAATTTGAAAGCCAATTGTCTATGGAGGCACTAAAAATTATTTGGTCTATTCAAGTGATAATGTATAATAAAGTTTACCTATTTTTAAATAGTTGAAATATTAATTCAAGAGAAAGACGTTTTTTAAAAAAATAATTAGTACAGAATGTGTTTGAAATAATATGAGGGATCAGGATGAACATTTGGTACTAAAAGATTTAGGTTTTATTCATTACAATGCTAGCTGTATTTAGTATTTATTTTTAGCATTGAAGATGAGCCTTAAAGCTAAGGTTTATGTATCATGTACTTCATTAAAAGAAAGATATTGTTATGCAAATCTGTAGCCTATTTGTTAACTTTCCAGAGAGAAGGTCTCATATAGAAAATAATTTTCTGGCCGAGTGCAGTGGCTAACACCTGTAATCCCAGCACTTTGGGAAGCCAAGGTGGGTGGATCACCTGAAATCAGGAGTTTGAGACCAGCTTGGTCTCTACTAAAAATACAAAAGAAAAGAAAAAAAATTAGCTGAGTGTGGTTGCAGGTACCTGTAATCCCAGCTACTTGGGAGGCTGAGGCAGGAGAATCGCTTGAACCCAGGAGGTGGAGGTTGCAGTGAGCGGAGATTACGACACTGCACTCCAGCCTGGGAGAGAGTGTGAGACTCTGTCTCAGAAAAAAAAAAAAAAAGAAATAAAAAGGGAATAATTTACTTAAGAGGAAAAACCAGGGCTAGGTAATTACTTCTTTCTTATTTTAGGTCAACATTTATTAGCTAGCCCACACAAATTTTATTTAGCGATTTTTTTTTCTCCCCTAAATTTGAGTATGTGTGTGTGTGTGTGTGTGTGTGTGTATGTATATGTATATCTATCAAATCTATATATCTCTCTATATTTTTTTTTCCTGAGGGAAAGGGCTTGGAAGAAATAATGAGACATCTGGGTACAGGAATTTATAGGCACTAACCCATTACAAAAATCTCCATTTCTAAATGTAAAGGCTGCCTCTTTCTATGCATTGCATATGGTAAGTACTCAATAAATCTCAATACATCTCATAGAATATCTCCAGTTACCCTGTAGGGTGGCTACTATCACAATTCCTATTTCACAAAAAAGGGAAGTAAGATTTGCAGAGATTAACTGGGTTATACAGAATCACAGTAATTTCTAAATAGTGGAGCTGAGTTTCGACTCAGGTTGGTCTTATGCCAAATCCTTGACTATTACAGTTTCTCTTTGAATTTATATGCTTTATTTAAATATTGCCATAAAAAATTTAGATAGCCAATAACCAAAAGGAAGAAACAATACTATGATGTGAATTTTTCTCAAGCTTATCTTAAAACCTGCCTCTCTCTCACCTCTCTCTCTCTCTCTGTTGCTTTCTCTCTTTCTTTGTTCTCACTCTCTTTACAACTCAGGGATCAAGACTTAAAAACAAAATGGCAGAGAACAGCTACAATTCTACACATGTGACTTTTTGTTTGGAGGTATGTTTACCCCTAGAGAAATCCCCTGAAGAACAAGTTAAGAAGAGATGCTATTTTTGTGATTGGGGAGAAAGTGGGCCATCCTTGTTTCTGCTCTGCAGGTTCATTTGTCAGAGTTCTAAGTGGGGACTGGGTTCCTTTGCTCTCATAAGGTGAGTCATCTATCAAAGGCATCCTGCCTGCTTTTTTAGGTGGCAGGATCAACAGAGTGAGCGTAACACTGGAGGTTGAGGGCTCCAGCACGGCATCTGCCAGGGAGTGTTTCCTCTTAGAAAAATAGTGATTTTTATCATCAGATAGAGACCTCCTACAAACTATAATTTGTATTAACACATGAAAGACCCCAAAAGGTTCTGCAAAAGGAAACCAGTTGTACCAACTTGGTATAACTCAGCATTTCCAAAATATTTGGTTACAGAGTACTTTTTGCATGTGTCAGGGATAAAATGATAGGTAAATCTCAATCCCTTATCTTGACCACATCCACGCCTTAACAAACCAACCCACTAAATTTAGAGGAATTGGCTATATTTTGAACATGTAGCAAATAGCGAATGAACTCATCAACCAAATACAGAAAATGCTGGGATAATCTAATTCATCTAACTTGCTTTACAGATGAGGAAACTGAGAATTCAAAAGATTTAATCTCATCAAAACCAGAAGACAGAGCAGGGAATAGGCCTCCTCAAAGTTCTAGTTTTTTTTCTGACCATACTGGTGTCCCTTTGAGGTGTGGGAATTCCTCTACAAAATAGTTATAAACACACTTTCCAAAACACAGGAGACTACTTTTAGGAAGGTCTCTGCCATATATATGAAGTCATTGTGATCCCTTATTCCACTGTCCTCACAGTTAGAAATGACCTTGGAGTTGTGTGGTTGTTAAAGCATCTCTCTATCACTGAAGTCATTTGTTTTTTTGTTTTTTGTTTTTTTTTTTTCCACATAGTTTGGCAGAGTTTGAGTTTGCTAAATGTATACGTAAGTATTATCAATCTTTGGCTCATGAATTAGCAGAAAGGATAGTGTAGATTTGAGTGTGGGGGGATTAGAAAATTACTTCTGGTGGGATAAACTTTCACTTAGAGAATCCTAAGTGGCAGATTGCTAACTCTTTTCATTCGTTTACTTCCAAAATGTTTTTGAGCTGATAGATGCAATTCACCATAATGAAAGTATTTCTAAGCCCTAGCCAATGATCCATAGTAATTGTGCTTTTATGATCTTATTACAGCATTCTCCTTTCCATTTTCTTTTGTGTTTGTTTAATAGGCCCCCATCATAATAGCTGGAGCTGGAGGAATAGAGAGAGGGAGAGTGGTCAGGAGATGAGTTTACTGGGGTGCTTCAATAGAATTGTTTTTCTTGCTGAGAGAATAAGGCTCCAAAACTCAGCGTTGACTGTAGGGTGCAGTCTTCCTAAAGGCTAATGTAAACCGCCCAAATCCTATCTCCACCTCAACTGATTCCAGTTAATCAGTTATTTTAAGATCAATCAACTGCTAGTCTGATTTGTAATTGATCTCTTATACATCTAGTTTGTGTGGGCCAATAGATTTCAAACTTTTTATTTTTGTGATCGAACATCCAAATTTTGATGAGAGTTCTGTCCAATAAAACACTCCCTGACCAGGCTCAGTGGCTCAACTCTGTTATCCCAGCACTTTGGGAGGTCGAGGCAGGCAGATCATTTGAGGCCAGTAGTGTAAGACCAGCCTGGCCAACATGGCGAAACCTCATCTCTACAAAAAATACAAAAATTAGCCAGGCATAGTGGTGGGTACCTGTAATCCCAGCTACTTCGGGGGCTGAGCCAGGAGAATCACGTGAACCTGAGAAGCATAGGTTGCAGTGAGCCGAGATTGTGCCACTGCACTCCAGCCTGGTTAACAGAGCGAGACTCTGTCTCAAAACCAAACCAAACCACACCAATCAAACCAAAACAAAAACAGCTCTTCCTGATTTCCTTTCATTTGTGGTTCTTTCACATGTAGGAAAGAGAGGAGGAGCTGTGAAGGAAGAACACACACAATTTAATTCACCAGAGAGGTACCCCACTATCGCTGCTATGTGCCTGCAGGCACTGTGCAACAGGTGCTGTGAGAATAGTGTAAGAGCTCAACTGTACCCCGCAAGTTGCTACCAGATAGTTCTTTTTAGAGCAACAATGTCACCATTACCACGTTCAAAGTCTAAACCTGATTTCCTAAACTGGCAGCTCAGCTCATTAAGTCCACACCCCCCTGAAGAGTATTCATGGTTCTGTGTGACTGTGGATTATTGAAAGATTACTCTAATTATAATAAGCCGTGACAGCAAGTGAGCTCTTGAAGTATAGAAAGTACGACCACCCTGCAGTACACTTTTCATTTTGAGCACTATTTTTATCTTTCTCAAGCATTAAGATACATTTACTAAGCATTTGAGCAAATTTTTGCTTTAGCAATGCATCGTCAGAATTTGTGGGTTATAGCCCACTATTCCCTCTTCCCCTTCCCAGGGAAAGTGCAGGTTTAACACACACTGAATCAACCTGGAGACATAGGCTGCAAATGCAAACAGGCAGAAAAGCATTTTGACCTGGCGTTTGAGGTCTGCTTGTTAAAATCTTTCACATCCATTCATATATTTAGAGAGTGCTACTCTGGAATCAGATTTGGTAGAGTCCAGTCCCAACTCTGCCATTTATGGTCTGTCTAGCCCTAGGAAAGATACTTAATTTCTCAGAGCTTCAGCCTTCTTCTCAATAAAATAGAGTGAATAATAATGATACCTACAGTGTAGGATTGTTGTGAGAATGAAACAAAAATAATATGTCTGCCACTTAAAATGTATAAAGACCTATTAACACATTTGCCATTATCAAAGGAAAAGGGTATGGTACCAATGCCAATGTTCTGGTTTTGACAACATACTCTAGTTATGTAAGATGCTATTGTGATGGAAACTAAGAGAAAAGTACTCAGGGATTCTTGGTATTATTATTTTTACAATGTCTTGTGAGTCTAAAATTATTTTAAAATTGAAAA
Organism: Plecturocebus donacophilus; assembly: GCA_004027715.1. NCBI lineage: Eukaryota > Metazoa > Chordata > Mammalia > Primates > Pitheciidae > Plecturocebus > Plecturocebus donacophilus. The sequence continues at coordinate 7,473 of PVKP010004736.1, forward strand.
AGGGGTGTAAGGAAGAAAGAAAGAAGGGAAGTCCCAGGAGTACAGCTTGGCAATGCTGACCACCATCAGCCCAGCTGAACTCTAGGCCAGGATGTGCCTGTCTGGCTCCAGGGACAGTTAGGTCCCTCTTGATGCTGGAGAATAGCACATTCAAAACACACAAACCACTACGTCCTGGCTCCGACTCACTGTAACCCTTTGATTATACACGGACTTCTGGTGACCTTGCCAGTGGGGAGAGGTCACAGGAGCCAGTGGCCTGAATGCCAGTGCTTGGGCAGTGACAGTAGTAAGGGTTTTCATAGTAAATCAACAGATTGACATTCTGATTCATGATCCAAATGGAGGAGGCCTCTGGAGGTGCTGACGGGTCAGGCTCTGAGTATGCAAGGCTGAGAGAGACCCTGGGATTATTGTCACCGGGTCGAGGCGAAGCCACCTGTGAGGCTTCTTGGGAGACAGCCAGGAAGCCTTGCCCAGATATGCATCTCCTCTTCAACCCCCAACATGAAGGACTCTGTGCTTTTCTGGTTCTGGTTTTAATTGCTCTCAAGTATAGCACAGTGCAGCCCAATAGAACTTTCCAGAGTGATGGAAATACTCCGTATCCATGCAGTCCATAACAGTATGGCTAGTCATGAGTGGCTCTGGAACACTTGCAATGTGGCTAGTGTGATTATGAATGAAAACTTTGTTTTAATTAATTTAAATAGGTCCATGTCACTAGTGACTCTTATGCTGTATTATACAGATATAAGTCAAAATTCTGCTGTACTACTGTGAAGATTCTTGAAATGTAAGGCTGGTTAAGAGCCTGAATGGTAGAAGGAAAAAGTTTAACCCACAAAGAAATGAATGGCCTGCTTTTATGGAAGATATGTTGGCCAGGAAAACACATTAACCAGTTCTGATAAAACCACAATATTAATAGCAAACATTAAAATAAGCATTTCATGCATGACAGAAATTGGGCTAAGTATTTAATATCCATTATCTTATGTAATCCTCCCAACATCCCCAGACAGTGATGATTATAATAACATCAAACATCTATGGAGCACTTGCCCTGGCAAGTGTCTGGCATAGGTTGGCATCCTGGCATGCTTTGCCTCATTTAATCTTTACAACCTGGTGAAATGAATACTAACACTACCTCATTTATAAGTGCTGTGATTTTGTACAAGTTTCTTAACCTTAAAGATATTGAAATATATAATGTTAGCATTAAAATGTAAGATGTATATGTACATAAAAAAATAACAAAGGCTGGTTGTGGTAACTCATGCCTATAATCTTACAGCTTTAGGAGGCTAAGATGGGAGGACCACTTGAGGCCAGGAGTTTGAGACAAGTCTGGGCAACATACTGAGACTTGTCTCTACAAAAATAAAAAACATTAGCCAGCTATGGTGGTAGACACTTGTAGTCCTAGCTACTTGGAAGGCTAAAATGGGAGGATCACTTGAGCCCAGGAGTTTGATGTTACAGCAAGTTAATTGTGTCTCTGCACTCCAGCCTGGGAAACTGAGTGAGACCCTGCCTCTAAAAATAATAATAATAATAAAATAAGTGCCTTGTGGCCAATACCCAGCTTTGGCATTTGAACACTGCCAGGGCTTTGGAAGCCCCTGTGTGCTCCTCCCCAAATATGCATCTTTCCTTCACCTGAGAACTAAGCACTTTTCTGAGGGCTTTTGTGTGTTAACCATTTTCTAATTTGTTCTTCATAGTTTTGTCAGCTAGGTACAGATCTCTGGAAAAAAAAAAAAAACATGGGTTCCTCTTAACTTCATTGCACAAACATCTCTGGGCTATTAACATTTCTCTAGGTTCTTGCAGAACTTGACTTTTTTGACTTCCTCAGGAATCTTTCAATTGCAAGTAATGAAACCCAACTCAAACTGGCTTAAGCAAAGGGAAAGTATTTACATCCTTTAGAATCCCAAAGGACCAGAGGTAGGTTCAAACTGGTCTTCCCTCGTGGTTTGTGTTGGCTTGGGTTGGTCTCTGTTTCGTCCTCCTGTGAGGTAGTCCTTGCTGTTTCTTATTTATTGGAAGGAGGGCTCTAACTCCTCTCCCCTCCTCCCAGTCAGGTCAGCAGAAATCACAGGATTGAGTCTCTGTGGACCATTTTGGGTTAGGTGTTCACTGTGGAATGAATCACTCTGTCCACAGGGTGATTCAACAGCATCCAATATGTTGATTGGATGGGCTTGCAATGTGGAGGTGTCTGCCAATGCTATACTTACGAGGGTAGCTCCTCTCTGACCACCTGAATTGAGGGTAAATGGGGTGGTTTTCCTAAGGAAAATAAAGGTTAACAAAGGAAGAGGGGTGGATGCTGCAGAGGCAAAGGCAAGAGCTTTTCTCTTGCCTGGAATGGCAAGAGCTGTTCCATTTCTGAGCAAAGCAGAGTTACTCTGTAGCACCTGTCAGCTACCAATACACCCTTTACATCTCTCCAGGACTCAAGAAGCAACATAACTCCCCATAAGAGGGGCTTCTCAACCTCTTAGGAAAACACATAGTGTCTTAAACATGAACTATTCTCTTTCCCAAGGAAAATATGACTGAGGACTTCATCTGTGGGTTTTCATTTTTTATACCATCCTCTTTGACTCTATAAATGTACTTTATATGCTGAAATGCTGAAACTGGATAGTTATGTATCTAACTTCCTACTTGATGACTACATATATTCTCTATATACCAGAATGAGATAAAAAAGAAATTAGTAGATGCTATTTCAGAGACGTGTGGCACAGAGATCAGCAGAAAAAAAGCCAGAAACAAACAAAAAGCAACCCATGATTACTCATAATAAAGATCACCACTGAACAATGAGATTTTATAGGACTAATATTATGAAATATTTATAGAACAGTTTGTTTGCCACGGCAAACTAGTTTTTATTTTTCACATTTCTCTCTATGCTTCTATTAGAAGCCATAGAAACAATTCTCTCCGTTTTTTCCTATGCAAATTGATTCACCTCAGCATTTACTGACCTTTTCTTGGCATATTCTCTTTGATTGTGGTCATGTCAGTTGTAAAAGAATGCAAAGAAGCTGATAATGAATGCTTTCAGAAGATAACAATGTAAAAACCTGACCTTGAATCAATGATAGCACAATTATTTTGTAGAATTTTTTAATCAATGATGATTCTCCTACCATAAAACAATTGTATTCTTCAACAGAACCTCTGGAAGAAAAACCATAATATGCCTCATTCTTTTTTTTTTTTTTTTTTTAATAGAGTCTCACTCTGTTGCCCAGGCTGGAGTGCAGTGGTGTGATCTCAGCTCACAGCAGCCTCTACCACCCGGGTTCAAGAGATTCTCTTGCCTCAGCCTCCCAAGTAGCTGGGACTACAGGTACACACCCACCATACCCTGCTAATTTTTTTTGTATTATTAGTAGAGACAGGGTTTCACTGTGTTGGTCAGGCTGGTCTTGAACTTTTGATCTCAAATAATCCATCCGCCTCAACCCCCTTAAGTGCTGGGATTACAGCCATGAGCCACCGCACCTGGCCAGTAATGCCTCTTTCTATAGACCGATTTTCCCCATATTTGCATGTAAGTCAGATTTTTGTAAATAGAATCATAATTTAAGGTCCAGCATAATGCAAAGTTGTGCAGTGAATCATGGAATAATTTTAAAGGAGAAAGAAACTTCTGAGCTCTCTTGCATAAGCATCTCCATTTATAGATGTGGAAACTATGGATGTACAGTGGGAAATGACTTAGCTAAGGTGCACTTATAGTGAACTTGTTCTGTGATTGATATTACTATACATTTTTTCTAGTTGCTGATTTTTGTTTTCAATGTTTAATTAAGTGAAGGTGGTAAAACTGTAGAACCAAAAGATGATTTTTTTCCAGCTTCCTTACAGTTTGGATGTAATTTGTCAATAATTATAAAGTTTATAGATAATTAAAATAACACTTGTGTTTTTTCCTTGATTACTTGATAGAATGTGTTTTTAAAAATTAGCTAAACTACAAATATAGGAGTAGTATAGCTTGCTGGCAATTTTATTTCAATTAAAAATTATTTATTAAATTGACAAGTAAAAAGTATATACATCATATTCAGCATGTTCTTTGAAATATATATACACTGTGGAATGGCTAAACTGAGTGAATTACCATATGCATTACCTCACATATTTTGGTTTGCTTTTATGCTTTTTGAGACAGTCTTGCTATGTCACCCAGGCCAGAGTGGAGTGGCACAATCTCAGCTCACCACACCCTCCGCCTCCTGCGTTCAAGCGATTCTCCTGCCTCAGCCCCCCGAGTAGCTGGGATCACAGACGTGTCACCAAGCCCAGCCATTTTTTTTTTTTTTTTTTTTTTAAACAGAGACAGGGTTTCACCATGTTGGCCAGGCTAGTCTTGAAATCCTGAGCTCAGGTGATCCACCCACTTTGGCCTCCCAGAGTGCTGGGATTAGGGATGTGAGCCACTGTGCCCAGCCATTGTTATTAACTATAGTCACCATGTTGTACAATAGATCTCTTGAACTTATTTTTCCTATCTAACTGAAATGTTCTGTCCTTTAACCAATATCTCCCTCACTCCCTCATTCCTTCTCCCCACCAAAAGAAAAAAACAACAGAAAAACAAAGAAACCCTTCTAGGTTTTAAGTATCTTTTTGAGAGAAAAAGTTCACAGATTAAACCAGTGGTTTGCAACTGGGGGCGATGTTGTCCCCCAGGGGACATTTGGCAATGTCTGGAGATGTTTTTGTTTATCGTACTTGGGGGGAGGTACTACTGTGGGTAGAGGCCAGGATGCTGTTAAACACCCCACACTACACAGGACAGCCCCCTACAGCAAAGGATTAGCCAGCCCAAACATCCATAGTGCCGAGGTTGAGAAGCCCTGGGTTAAATGAACCGGCTTTCTGCAGGTGAAGACGCCCACAGAGATCATAAACCACGCCCTTTCACTTGCTGTGTTGAGTGCTCCTTTATTAAAGTGTCATAATTATCTCTACCTCTATTAAAAAGCTAGTGTGAGAAGCTTCTTCCCTACTTTTACATTTACCCTCTGCTGCTGCTTCCTGTGAAATTGTACAAGTGCTCTCACTTCTCTAAGGCCAACCCTTCCTCCAAGGCTGGGAGGCCAGTTAGGATTAAGTTCAGCTGCAAGAAACAGAAAAATCTAAGGTCCTCTGGCTTTTTGCCACGGGTTTTGTTTTCCTCACATAAAAGCAGTCTGGAGGCAGCTGTCCAGGGCTAGTGCCCTGGCTCCATGATGCCATCAGAGGCAGGGGCTTCTTCCACCTTCCCACCCAGCCATCCTTGGAACGTTGGTCCTCAAACATAGCCCCTTGTTGGGGCACGGTGGCTGCTCCATCACCAGCACGGGCCTGTGTCTAGCTGGGGAGTCAGGGGAAGGGCAAAGGTCAAAGAGTGCTTGCAGGTCGAGAATGTCTGCCTCTTCCCAAATAGGTACTTGCAAAATTGCACTGCGTTTATTTCCTATGCTGCATTTATTGCATTTGATAATGCCGGATACGATGGTCAATTTTATGTGCCAACCTGACTAGCAGGAGGGATGCCCAGATAGCTGGTAAAACATTAATATTTTTTTAAAGGCAGAGTCTCCCTCTGTCACTCAGGTTGTAGTGCAGTGGCACAATCTCAGCTCACTGCAACCTCCGCCTCCCAGGTTCAAGAGATTCTCATGCCTCAGCCTCTCAGGTAGCTGGGATTACAGGCATCTGCCACCATGCCCAGCTAATTTTTTTGTATTTTTAGTAGAGATGGGGTTTCACCATGGTGGCCAGGCTGGTCTCGAACTCTTGAGACCAGAGATCACTTGAGGAAGTGATCCACCCACCTCTACCTCCCAAAGTGCTGAGATTACAGGCATGAGTGCCTGGTCCCTGACTATTGCCATCTTTTAGGGACCTTGTAGCAGCCACTGCTGATGCTCATCTCAGAAGCCCTCACATCCCTTTATCACTTCCGTGCTCTCCTCCTTTGACTGCTGTGTTCTTTTGCTGTTATCAGCGGGACCTGTAACAGAACTGCCCTCAGGCTCCTGGAGGGGATCTGCTCTGCTTGTGCAGAGGGCCAGAAAAACCTGAGTGCTTTTATCCCTTTGGGGTAGGCTGTAGCCAATGACCTACTAACACAACAGAATAAAAGCCCAGCTCCCTTATCCGGAGTCAGGAAAATCCCTGAGATGCAGTTAACCCTCCGGAACTCCCTGCAGGATCAGGTGAAGTCAGGCCTTTGGTTTGAGATCACATTCCGGTAGACTTCTTCCTCTTGTTTTGCCCTGTTCCCCTACTCATCCTTTGCCCAGTGTTCCCAGGGGACATCTGCCTTCATAAGTCATTTTCACAGAAATCTTTATCTCTGAGTCTGTTTCCAGGGACCAGACTATTCCTTTTTAATTCACCCAACGCCTAGCATAGCACCTGACACATAGTGGGTGCTTGAAAACTTTTCCAAGACTGGTTGAAGAAGATGTAATATTAAACTCAATTAAACAAACAGTCCTATTGAAAAGACACCTTTGAAGCCAGTCAAATTCATAAGATTCAGTAACAATTAGTAACATAGGTTTGATTCTTTTTTTTTTCTTTTTAAATGGAGTCTAACTCTGTTGCCAGGCTGAAGTGCAGTGGTGCTATCTCAGCTGCAACCTCCAACTCCCTGGTTCAATGATTCTTCTGTCTCAGCCTCCCAAGTAGCTGGGATTACAGGAACACACAACCACATCCAGCTAATTTTTATATTTTTAGTAGAGACAGGGTTTCACCTTGTTGGCCAGGATGGTCTTGATCTCCTGACCTCGTGATTCATCCATCTGAGCTTCCCAAAGTGCTGGGACTACAGGCATGAGCCACCAAATCCTGCCAAACCCTTCTTTTTTGTAAGGAGCTTTCGCACTCTGGTTTCCCAGAAGCAAAGCAAGAGGTAATGTTAACTTCAATGACTGCAAATGATAGCTGGAGATCTGGGGAGAGGGACTGATCATATTGGGCACCTACATCTCCTGTGGAAATCTCTCCTAGGGCCTCAGTGCTTGTGCAGTTTGCTGTATATACCTCTAGTTTGAGTGGACCCTCCCTAGCTTGCAGGCTGCTCTTCGTCACCCTGGGTGCTCTCAAGCAGTGATTCCACTGCGGGGCATGGTGTCTGACCCTTGGAGCAATGCCTGCTCCAGGCCCCAGAGAGCTCTCCCCTGAAAAGTCGAAGCTTAAAAGAAGACAGCCTGCAATTGGCTGAGAACTGGGACTGAATTTCAGTTAGCTTCTTACCTCAAATTTCTATTACTTCCTTAGAGCCAAGTGAATATTTTCCTGTCGTAACCCACAGAGGGTTTGGATCTGTGTCCCCACCCAAATCTCATGTTGAATTGTAATCCCTAGTGCAGGGGGTGGGGCCTGTGGAAGGTGACTGGATCATGTGGGCAGGTTTCTCATGAATGGTTTAGTACATTTGTACAGCATAGTGAGTGAGTTCTCACAAGATCTGCTTGTTTAAAACTGTGTGGCACCTCCCCCATCTCTCTCTTCCTCCTGATATGGCCATGTAAGAGACATACCTGCTTCCCCTTCACATGACTGTACATTTCCTGAGGCCACCCCAAAAGCAGAAAGCCACTGTGCTTCCTGTAAAGCCTGAGGAATCATGAGCGAATTAAACCTCTTTTCTTTAAAAAATCACCCAGTCTCAGGTATTTCTTTGTAGTAGTGCAAGATCAGACTGATACACCCACTCTTGGCTTTGGAGTTAGATTAGACTTCTCAAGCTCAAATTTCGACTCTGCCACATTCAAGCTGTGTAACCTTGGGCAACTCACTCAGTCCCTCTCAGCCACAGTTTCCTATTTCTCAAACGTACTTTCCATGAGGGGATGGGGTCTTGGTCTTTTCCTGCTGTTGCTGTATTCCCAGTGAAAAGACAGTGTCTGCAGTATGGTAGAGACTTAATAAGTATTTTCTGATGAAATAAATGAGGGTATTTGTGAAGGCTGAAGGAAATAATGGACAGAAAGGACTTAGCATAGTATCTGGCACAAAGCAATCACTCAATAAATGCTAGCTATAAATATATAAAATATACATATGAAGATGTTACATCTGGTAACATAGTTTCTAACCACAATGTTATGTGTTAGAATTTATCCTCTCTCACTCCTGTAATCCCAGCACTTTGTGAGGCTGAGGCAGAAGGACTGTTTGACCCAGAAGCTAGAGGCTGCAGTAAGCTATCGTCATGCCACGGCACTCTTGCCTGGGCAATTGTGAGAGACTCTTTTTCTCAAAACAAACAAAACAAACAATTATTTCAAAAAATTTAAAACTTAAAAAAATTTAAAATTGAGACATTTTTTGAAATATGAAAAAAGAGGCATCTCTTTATTTTCTGACAGCAATAGTACATGTGGTGAATACCACTGATTGCCCAGTCTCCATTCACTTGTGTCTTTCTCCCTAAGAGAACTCGGATTCTAAGTATTAACTGTCCTATGACTTAGAGGAATGTGACCCAAGACTCTAGCAGTGAATCTTAAGGAGACTATCAGCATGTACTATTCCCCCGTCACTTGTCTCCATGACTTATTGGTTCTGTGACTAGGACTGGTTAATCTGAATGAAGGAAAGTTATATTACACACATGGATATGTGTTTTTTTTTTCATTTTTCACCAGAAAGTTGAAAACAAAGAAACATGTAACTCCAGTTACCACTAACAACCATGAGGCACTTGGAAATGAGGCTTACACCATTGTGAGAAAGATGAAGAGATGGAGAAAGCTAGGCATCTGATGACATCTTTCAGCTACTGATGGTGTCACTCCTTCCAGTTAGGTAAGATAATACATTTCCTTGCTGGCTTATTTATTTTTGAGACAAGGCCTTGCTCTGCCACTCAGGCTGGAGTGCAGTGGTGCGATCTGGGCTCACTGCAGCCTTGACCTCCCAGGATCAAGTGATCCTTTCACCTCAGCCTCCTGAGTAGCTGGGACTACAGATGTGTGCTACCATATCTGGCTAATTTTTAAAGTTTTTTTGTAGAGATGGGGTTTCACCATGTTGCCCATGCTGATCTCGAACTCCTGGCCTCAAGCGACCTTCCCTCCTTGGCCTCCCAAAGAGCTGGGATTACAGGTATGAGCCACTGAGCCTGGCCACGTCATTATTATTATTATTATTATTATTGAGACAGGGTCTTGCTTTGTTGCCTAGGCTAGACTGCAGTGGCACTAACAGGGCTCACTGCAGCCTTGACCTCCCAGGCTCAAAAGATCCTACTGCCTCAGCCCCCCTCATAGCTGGGACTACAGGCATGTGCCACCACACCTGGCTAATTTTTGTACTTTTCTTTACAGATGATATTTCACTATGTTGCCCAGGCTGGTCTCCAACTCCTGCCTCGGCCTCCCGAAGTGCTGGGATTATAGGCGTGAGCCACCATGCCTGGCCTTCTTATTGTTTATGTCATTTAGGATGGGATTTTCCAAACCTTACAGCCAGAAATATCCTCCTAGTGGACCGCAAAAATTATTTAGGAGGTGAAACTGAAAGTGTCCTTTTCGAATAATAATAGTAATGGTAGCCAATGCCTTCTTCATCACCGTGTCAATACATGTGCCAAGCCCTTCAGCTATATTACTTACTTACTCTCTCAACAATCCTATGAGGTGGAGACCCTTATTTACTTCATTTTTCACATGAAGAAACCAGGTATATGTCAAGTTACACACATACTAAACTAAACCCAAAATGGGGTCAGCGCTGGAATGTGAACATCAAAGTCTAGTTTTGGAACTGGACTTATATCTACCCATTAAGCCTAACCATATCCATCAACAGATTAATGGATAAAGAAAAGATGGTATGTATACAAAATGAAATACTACTCAGACATAAAAAAGAATGAAGTCATATCTTCTGCAGCAACATGGATGGAACTGGAGGTCATCAGCTTAAGTGAAACAATTCAGACATAGAAAAATGAATACCACATGTTTTCACTTATAAGTGGGAACTACATAATGTATACACATGGGCATAGAGTGTGGAAAGATATTGGAGACTTGGAAGGATAGGGGGTGGAAAGGAGTGGATGATGACAAATTTCTTAATGGGCATAATTTAAGTTGATGGATACCCTAGAAGCCCCAACTTCACCAGTATGAAATCTATGCAAGTAACAAAATTACACTTGTACCCCATAAATTTTTACAAACAAACAACAAAACCCTACCCATTAAACTGTACTTTACATTATTTACTTCTATGAAGATTTATAGTGAGAAAGAAAAAAAACAGTATATAACATGCTTCAGTTCTTTTTAAAAAGTATACTAAAGCTTTCACAGGCAATCATTGAATACTTGCTTAGTTTTCTTACTTGTGTACTTTTTCCAGGGAATTGTTTCCTTTGGAAGACATATATTCATTTATCCAATCATTCATCAAATATTTATTGGGCCCTACGTGTCAGACATTGAAGCAGTTTCCAGAGTATATAGAGAATAACTTCCTACCTGGTGGAGAAGACAAACAAGTAAACAAGGGGGATAAGCCCTTTCCCAGGAAAGCACAGTGTTCCATGGGGTTCCTAAATGTGGTACCTGAACTAGTTTGATGCAACAGTCCTGTAAAACAAAAGCTTTCCAGATAAGACCTAAGATTTCCCCAAGAGAAAAGTGAGAGATCAGGTGCAAAGGCCTAGAAGAGGAAAGAGAGAAGGTGGCACATCTGTGGCCCTGCACAGGGTGATAGTCAGGAAAGGATTCAGTACATGAAAAGAGATGAAGTCAGTGATCTAGGCAGTGGCCGAGAAGTTCATCCCTTATCTAAGCCCAGGTCCTCCGGAAAGTGGAGCCTGAGTCAGAAACTAAAGTGCTGACAATTTGGGAGGTGCAAGTCCAAAGTTTAAAAGGTAAGTTAAGAAGGGAAGTATGGCAAATAAAAAAGCCAAGCATAGTGAGGAAACTGTCACACACCACTGTGGGGCCACCAGCTTACATGGAGCCGAAAAGAGGTGTCGCAGGTGGCTCTACAGGTGAGTCTGCCTGGGATGCGGGACTGCTCTGGAAAGGCTGTGGGAAGAAACCCCGTCCTGTAGCAAGTCATGAAAATAGAGAGAAGGAGGAGTCAACCTGCCCAGCTACACTCTACCTCCTGTTTTCCCTTATTCAGGGAGCATCCATGGTGAGTTAATTTCCCCGCACTTCTGGGTTGCAGCATCTGGTGCTTGGAGGCTGCCCAAGAAGCCAGATGTCATGCACCATCATGCGACATTTCATCCCATTCTGGAGGTGGAGGGATGACTCAAAGCAGAGGTTGGTGTGTAGACATGACAGGCCCACGGCCTCAACTTGGTCCCCATCCAGCGTGGGGTGTTCATCCATGGCCAAGCTGAGCTTCCTCAGAAAGGAAGAAATTGAAAGAATCTGCAATGGTGCATAGGTCGATGTCTGATAGTCTTTTTCCCTGAGAGAAGCTATAAAGAGCTTCAAGCCTAGGACAGCCCCAATCAGCTGAAGAGCTCAGATGATTCATCATGACTGTGATGGGGAATGGTTGGGTGGGGTGCATGGGGACAAAGTGGGATGCTGAGCTCAGTGTTGAATCTATAGAATGTCAGAAGCCCAAGGGACATCCAAGGAGAAGTGCCTTAAGGCAGTTGGTGACACTAGTCTGGAGTTTAGGAGCAATGCTTCAGCTGGAGACATGAATTTTTGAGTCATTGGAGTACAGGTTGGGTAATGAAGCAGGTATGGGGGTGCATAAAATGCCTGAAGGTGAATATTTTTAAACAAGGAGAAAAAGGGTGAAGGACCTGGCCCTCCCAGCCTCCTCAATGTGAATGCATAATGAGTACACTACCAGATGAAGGGAAGAGTCCAGATGATGCAGAGAAATCATCACCAGAGGTGACCCCAGGGCAGGAGCAGTTTTCTAGGGAGTGAGCGACAGCGAGAGATACGCAAAGGAGTCAACAGAGGAAAAGTGTGAGACATGTTCAGTGGATTGGGTTTCCTCAGGAAGGGCGGCATCAGCGACGTGCTAGAATTTGGGGTGGGTGGAAGCAAAATGTACGTAAACCATTAATGTTGGGGGATTACTTATAATTCAGAGCAGTTACTGTAATTCAGAATGATGCAAAGGTAAATAAATTATAGAGCAAACAAACATTTCAGTAGGTTTTGGCCCCTTATCCTTCTTTACATTTCTGCATAGCATATTGACAACATGAAGTGATTGTATCTGTGCCACTGGTTGCTGTCTGTCTCCCCAACAGAAGGAAGAACCATGATGGCTGCAGCTTTGTCTTGTTCACTCCTGCAGCCGCAGTGCTTGGCCCAAAGCGGCCATTCGATAAATGTTGCTTGAATAAATGATAGAGAGAATCTGATGAAAATATTTGAGCTATCTAAATATATGTACAGGTTATTTACAAAAATAATTGTAGATAAATGTTCAAGTAAAAAAGAGGAAGCTGTGAAGATGACTATAAGACATCTCTTGTCAGCCTCCCAGGCTTTCTGGTAATTTAAGTGGAAACTGATAATATTAAAATATTGTGATGCATTTCAAAAAGGCTTTTCTAATCTGCAACCCCCCTGTAGACTTTTATAAAGAGATTTTTGTTGTCGATTAGATGCTAGACTGGAAAGTAATCAACTTAGGGAAAAATATATTAATATAAGTATGTGTGTATTTCTTTTTTCATGATTTTAATCAACTAAGAGAGAGAAGTAGAGTTTTTACATTCATTTTGAAGGTTGCATATTTAGAATCTTGCATTTTATTAAAGGCAATATTGTAATACTTAACATTTATACCAGAGACCTGCTTGGTTATATTATATGAGGGGAGGCATGCTTTTTATGGAATCATTTTTAGGGGAAGTGGACATTGAAATGACAATCCCAAGAAAAATGCTTTCCTTTGCCTAATTTGTTTTTACCCCCTTTTTATAGCTTTTTTTATGTTACCATGCTTTAGCAGAAATCAATTAATCACATATTTTTAAATAAAATGTTTCATAATTTACCGAGACCAATTCTGTTAGTAGCACAGTATGCTAGATGTATATTCAATTTAGATGATTGTGAATCCTGATCTCTAAACTTTCTGGCTTCAGTGATAAGGATGGAGTGTGCACACATGGAACAAGGAATATCTTTTTTTTTTTTTTTTTTTTGAGATAGAGCCTTGCTCTGTCACCCAGGCTGGAGTGCAGTGGCACGATCTCGGTTCACTGCAACGTCTACCTCCAGGATTCACGTGATTCTTCTGCCTCAGCCTCCTAAGTAGTTGAGACTACAGGTGCACACCACCATGCCTGGCTAATTTTTGTACTTTTTTGTAAAGACAGGGTTTCACCATATTGGTCAGGCTGGTCTTGAACTCCGGACCTTAGGTGATGCACCCGCCTTGGCCTCCCAAAGTGCTGGGATTACAGGTGTGAGCCACCGCACCCAGTGGAATATCATTTTAAAAAGTTAAGGAATAGTCTTCTTCATGATTTCAGTGGAAGTTAAGAAGGAAAGGGTACCACTTAAAGTATCTTAACAGTGGAAGGAGAAAAGCAAAATCCACAGAATTAGAAACATTCAGGGAAATTCATTTGTCCTTGAATAGGTTTCACAAATGTAGATGTGAAGTGGTTAAGTAGCAACATTCCAGTTTTGGGTAAGTTAGGCTGCAGAAACAAATATAACCCCAAGTCTTAATGGCTTTTAATCATAAAAATTTATTTTTAGTTCTTATTATATGCCTGAACTGGCTTTAAAATTTCACTTCAGTATGACAGAGCAGATTTCTAAGAGCCTGGCCTGTTTGCAGGCAACAGCTCTGAACTCCAAACAAAATACTCTGGAGAGTAAGCAGAACCAGGCAGATTTTAGGAAGGAGTCAAAACATGGAAGAGGGATCATCAGAGGGTGAGTTTCCCATTTTCATGACTTCAGTCTGAGATTGGGCTGCAGACAGCATGGATGGGCAAAACCCACTAGAAAATCTGCTCTCTCTGGCCTGAAGAACCAAAGTCTCTGGGGCAGCTGCTGCTGCTGGAAAGTGATGAGAAAATCCCAGAAATGAGAGCCAGGGCAGAGGAGCCTCAAAAGCCTTCTGTGCGTAATTTCTGCCCTAGTTCCTAACTACTGAATGATCTGTGCATGGGGCAAACTCAAAGTAGCTTGTAGGTCAGGCTTAGAGAACAGAATTGAGATCTGAGCTGCCGTCTTCCATACACAAGACAGAATGCCTACTTTGAGTCTGTCTAAGTTAATTGCCTGCTAAAATAAAACCACCAACATTCTTTGTAAGAATATAACAGAATCAAGAATTTCTACAACATAACCACAAAGAAGGCAGGGGAGGAGAAATAGGAATGAAAGATGGCGGGATGGAGGGGCAGGGACAGAAAAAATACCAAATAACATCACGAACCGAAATCGTGGATATTTACCTTAAATATTAATATTGCTTCTATAATGGCAGAGGGAGAGGAGCAGCAAGGTAAGAGGATAATGACCGTTAAGGCCTCTGCTGATAAGTAACAACAATTGTTTTCACTAGCATTTCCTCAAGTCCCACGTCTGGGCCTGACTTGCAGTCATGAGGCAGGAAATGATCACTGATTCACAGGGTAGGGGCAGCAAACATTTTTGAATAAATAATATGATCTACTAGATGATGGCAGTTTCACTATTAGGAAAGAGTGAGTACTTATAAAGTCAATGACTTCTGCATGATGAGAACATTTTTAGAGAGTATGTGCTCTCCTGACAAAATGCAACCACAGCTAGCTCAGTAGCCAACTGCCTGTCTGATTCATACCCCTTCTCAGAGATTCTGTCTCTTGCTAAATGGATGGTGCAAACCACTTCTGTGGCCACAGCTAATTGGACCACGGGGGTGGACGCCTGACCCATGTTGGGCCATTTAGATTTGCAAATCTCATCAATCCCATCAGGCACCTGCACTGAGAGGCCAAGCAAAGCCAGGGTTGAGATGGAGATGTCTGGTCTTATAAAGGTGAAGAGACAAAGCCAACTGCAGAGAAAACCTCCTGTGTTCTTGAGATAATCCTATAAGCTTTTGTTAATTTAATAGGTGAAATTAATTTTAGAGGATTTGCAGCACTCCAAAGGGCACCATTCACATGGCAGTCTATAAAAATGACACTAGGAATTCACTTAAACTACAATATGAATACTAGAGTTGGGCAATGCTGTGATGCTGGGTTTCTGTCCCTAGAGCAGAAGCCTTCCCTTCTGCTATTTCAGATAGAGAGCTCATGGAAGATACAGAGGAGAAAGAGACAGAAACATCATTCTTTCTTTAATAGGCAACGGCAGTAGTAATTTGGCTGAGCACATTGAAAGAGAATAAACTTTCAAATTGCTTCTTGGATCTGTGTAACACCAAATTTGGATCAGGAATAGCTAGAATTATGGAAATATCATAGACAGAGAGAAAACAAATTGTGAACTTTGACTAATCACAGATAGCACTTTTTTTGCAACAGGTATAAGCATCCCTTGCTATAAGAGTTGATTCTGATGTAGCTGTATACCATTTATAGTTATTTGATAATGGCTTTCTACTTTCAAACATGAGAGTATAATCCATTACATATTTTATGTATACATGTACTTTTCATTGACTAATTTGTCTTCTTGTCTTAATCCTGGATGGAAATTCCACATCAAACAGCTTTACTTCTTTGATTTATCTTCCAAAATTGCACAAACACATCCCTTCTATTAATTTCATTTTGCAAACTTGTCTCTTTCAATAGTGAAATATCTAAATATAAGTTTTACAGCCCCATACATTTTCAGAGTTGTTGCTTTCCTTTGTCACATAATGTTAAAACATGCCATACAATCCTAACTCATACAATTCAAAACAGTAATACAAAGTGTATAGACAAATGCTTTCCTGCTGTTTTAAACATCATTTAGCAAGTTTTATAGTTGAAGCGTTTGCCAACGTAACTATTACTTTCTTATTATGGTGAGTATATGAATATTTTTTATAGAAAGATGCTTCTAAAGCTGGGCACAGCATGGACCATTCAGAAGCCGAAGCCAAGTCCTTTGCTTGCTCTTAATTCCTTTGCAGTATTTTTTTTGAAGCATTGTATTTAATAGTACAGCAAACTTTCAATTTCCTAGACTTGCAGAGAGAAAGAAAGAGCAAAGAAAATTCTCCAGTCATTTTCCACTCATTGGTTTTCATATTTATACTCACAATGTGCATGTGAATTAAATTTTTTTTCCTACAATATTAAGTGTTCTCTATGCATTTATTATCAAGTAGATATTTTGTGTCTGTGATGACTAAATCTCAGATAACAAAAGTATCTTTAGATCATGTCATCGTCACCCAGATTCAGCTTAGGAAAAAAAGACACTCACAGCACTTCTTAGCCTGTCTTTCTTCATAATATTTTAGCCTGTCATCCTAGACTACCAGTTGAAAATTATAGCATGATACAACAAAGCAGATCAGTTGATAAATGAACTTGACCATTCTTTGCAAAGTTAAAAGCACCATACCAATTTAAATTGTCATTATTGTCGATAATTAAAGAGACAAGTATCACCAGTTGAGGCTAAATTCAATCTGTTACCCAGTGGCACAGATTGTAAAAATATTCCCTCAAAGCTCTTTTGAACTCTTATTTTTGAAACAGCTTTGCACATAAAAGGAAATTGTGAATGCTAATTAATTTGGGTTTGCCCGATGGTTCTAGGACTGGTTTAAATGTGCTTGGCAAACCCTCAGATAAGCTTCATTCAATAGTCACAGTTATTTACTGGAAGAAACCTGATTGGATTTGCTAATTCCATAATAAGCACAGTGATAGGAAGGAGAGGTCTTGAAAGTCCATTTGTAAACAGCAACTTCTCCCAACTAACTCAAAAGAGATTTATTTTCCTCAAAAATCACAACTGGTCATGCTACCTTGGCTAATTTCACTCTAACATGCTAAATTGCTCCCTTCTGCCATGTAGCCCTTGTAGCAGAGGACTGGGTGGTCTCCATGTTCTTTGCTGTCTACTTAGCTTCTGTCTGATGTATTGCAAATAGCTTTGCTGAAGCAGTTCCACGGTTCAGCCCAGGCAAGAATTACAATTAGAAGCGGTCAGCTGGGTGTGGTAGCTAACGCCTATAATCCCAGCACTTTGGAAGGCCGAGGTGGGAGAATTGCTTGAGCGTTGGAGTTCAAGATCAGCCTGGGCAATATAGTGAGACACGAGTGTCTACTAAAAAAAAAAAAAAAACAAACTACCAGTCATGGTTCCATGCCTGTAGTCCTAGCTATTCAGGAGGGCTGCTGACAGAATCCCCCTACTCTGTGGGGGAGGTCAGTTCTTTCTCTCTCAAGGCCTTCAATTTATTGGGTGAGGCCCACTCACATGATTGAGGGTAATCTACTTGACTCAGTCTACTGACTTAAATGTGAATCTCATTTAAAAACACCTTCACAGAAATACCTAGGATAAGTTTGGAGCAAATATCTGGGTACTGTGGCCTAGTGAAGATGACACATGACATCAACCATCACACAAAGTGATAAGAATCTAGTGCTTCCTTCACCTCCTTTGACAATGAAAAACAAAAACAATAACGAAAAAGAGAATCTAGTGCTCTGTGGATGGCAGGCATTGTGCAAGACATGTTCCATATATTAATTCTCCATCTCCGTCACCACAACTGTTTGAGGTAGGTGCTATTATGTCCATTTTTTTTTTTTTGAGACGAAGTCTCACTCTTTTGCCCAGGCTGAAGTGCAGTGGTGTAGTCTCGGCTCACTGTAACCTCCGCCTGCTGGGTTCAAGTGATTCTCCTGCCTCAGCCTTCCGAGTAGCTGGGATTACAGGCACCCGCTACCACTCCTGGCTAATTTTTGTATTTTTAGTAAAGATGGGGTTTCACCCTTGATTTGGGTCTCTTTAAGTCTGTTATTGGTGTATAGGAATGCTTGTGATTTTTGCACATTGATTTTGTATCCTGAGACTTTGCTGAAGTTGCTTATCAGTTTTGGGAGATTTTGGGCTGAGATGATGGGATCTTGTAAATATACAATCATGTCATCTGCAAATAGAGACAATTTGACTTCCTCCTTTCCTATTTGAATATCCTTTATTTCTTTTTCTTGCCTGATTGCTCCGGCTAGAACTTCCAATACTATATTGAATAGGAGTGATGAAAGAGGGCAACCTTGTCTAGTGCCAGATTTCAAAGGGAATGCTTCCAGTTTTTGCCTATTCAGTGTGATATCGGCTGTTGGTTTGTCATAAAGAGCTTTTATTATTTTCAGATACGTTCCATCAACACCTAGTTTATTGAGGGTTTTTAGAATAAAGGGCTGTTGAATAAGAGAGCCAAATCAAGAACGAACTGCCATTCACAATTGTTACAAAGAGAATAAAATACCTAGGAATACAACTAACAAGGAATGTAAAGGACCTCTTCAAGGAGAACTACAAATCACTACTCAACGAAATAAGAGAGGACACAAATAGATGGAGAAACAGTCCATGTTCATGGTTAGGAAGAATCAATATTGTGAAAATGGTCATACTGCCCAAAGTAATTTACAGATTCAACACTATCCCCATCAAGCTACCAATGACCTTCTTCACAGAACTGGAAAAAACCACCTTAAACTTCATATGGAACCAAAAGAGAGCCTGCATAACCAAGTCAATTCTAAGCAAAAAGAACAAAGCGGGAGGCATCACACTACCTGACTTCAAACTATATTACAAGGCTACAGTAATCAAAACAGCATGGTACTGGTACCAAAACAGAGATATAGACCAATGGAACAGAACAGAGGCCCTGGAGGAAACACCACACATCTACAACCATCTGGTCTTTGACAAACCTGACAAAAACAAACAATGGGGAAAGGAGTCCCTTTTTAATAAATGGTGTTGGGAAAACTGGCTAGCCATGTGCAGAAAACAGAAACTGGACCCCTTCCCGACATCTTACACTAAAATTAACTCCAGGTGGATTAAAGACTTAAACATAAGACCTAACACCATAAAAACCCTAGAAGAAAACCTAGGCAATACCATTCTGGACATAGGTGTAGGCAAGGACTTCATGACCAAAACACCAAAAGCATTGGCAACAAAAGCCAAAATAGACAAATGGGACCTAATCAAACTCCACAGCTTCTGCACAGCAAAAGAAACAGTCATTAGAGTGAATCAACAACCAACAGAATGGGAAAAAATTTTTGCTGTCTACACATCTGACAAAGAGCTAATATCCAGAATCTACAAAGAACTAAAACAGATTTACAAGAAAAAAACAAATAAGCCCATTCAAAAGTGGGCAAAGGATATGAACAGACACTTTACAAAAGAAGACATACATGAGGCCAACAAACATATGAAAAAAATGCTCATCATCACTGGTCATTAGAGAAATGCAAATCAAAACCAAATTGAGATACCATCTCACACCAGTTAGAATGGCGATCATTAAAAAAAATCGGGAGACAACAGATGCTGGAGAGGATGTGGAGAAATAGGAACACTTTTACACTGTTGGAGTGTAAATTAGTTCAACCATTGTGGAAGACAGTGTGGCA
>PVKP010004736.1:27190-95261 GCA_004027715.1 Plecturocebus donacophilus
CATTTGACCCAGCAATCCCATTACTGGGTATATATCCAAAGGATTATAAATCGTTCTACTATAAGGACACATGCACACGAATGTTCATTGCAGCACTGTTTACAATAGCAAAGACCTGGAACCAACCCAAATGCCCATCAATGATAGACTGGACAGGGAAAATGTGGCACATATACACCATGGAATACTATGCAGCCATTAAAAACGATGAGTTTGTGTCCTTTGTAGGGACATGGATGAACCTGGAAACCATCATTCTCAGCAAACTGACGCAAGAACAGAAAATCAAACACCACATGTTCTCACTCATAGGTGGTCATTGAACAATGAGAACACATGGACACAGGAAGGGGAGTATCATACACTGGGGTTTGTCGGGGGAAATAGGAGAGGGACAGTGGGGGGTGGGGCATTGGGGAGAGATAGCATGGGGAGAAATGCCAGATATAGGTGATGGGGAGAAAGGCAGCAAATCACACTGCCATGTGTGTACCTATGTAACAATCTTGCATGTTCTTCACATGTACTCCAAAACCTAAAATGCAATAAAAAAAAAAGATGGGATTTCAGCATGTTGGCCAGCTGGTCTCCAACTCCCGACCTCCTGATCTGCCTGCCTTGGCCTTCCAAAGTGCTGGGATTACAGGTGTGAGCCACTATGCCCAGCTGCTATTATGCCCATCGTAAAAATCAGAAAACGTAAGCACCAAGAGGACGAATCACCTGCTCAAGGTCATACTACCAGGGACTTGTGCTCCTGACTGCTAGGATAAACTGTCAGCTCCATCAGGACAGAGCCCATACGTGTGGTACCTGCTGCGTCTAGCCCACGGCTATACTAAACATTTGTTAAATGGATATCCAAACAGCTAATTCATTCAACCTCTTGGATTCCTTCAGACAATGAGATATTTTTTCTGAATCAATTATCTGTTTTGTTTTTGGTTTCGTCTTGTAGATGAAGCCTCAATGTAAGATACACTCTGAGTGTCTGAAATACTCCCAATTAGTGACAATGTGCCATGGGAATGAATTTAGATGTCACAGTGAACAAACTCATGCATACTTTATCTAAGTGTGGATACAGGTTTCAAGGAGATGAGATAAGTTTCCAAGTTGATTTGCTCATCCCATGGAAATGGCCCAGGCAGGGAGAAAACCTGGAGTTATTATAAAATATATATTAAGTACAAAAATTCCATCAGTATAAAATTTTTGATCAAGCATTCTTAATATTTGTATGTGTATTTATAAATTACATAATGGGCTCAATGGCTCACACCTGTAATCTCAGAACTTTGGGAAGCCAAAGCAGGCGGATCACCTGAGGTCAAGAGTTTGAGACCAGCCTGGTCAGTATGGCAAAACCCCATCTCTACTAAAAATACAAAAATTAGCCAGGCATGGCGGTGCACACCTGTAGTCCCAGCTACTTGGGAGGCTGAGGTGGGAGGATCGCTTAAACCCGGGAGGCAGAGGTTGCAGTGAGCTGAGATTGTGCCACTGTGCTCTAGCCTGAGTGACAGAGGGAGACAGAGACGCTGTCTCAAATAAAAAATAAAAATAAAAATAAAAATATAAATTACATAATGCACAATAGTAATGATGCATAAATGCTTTATAACATATACACACAGAATACATTTGAAAAGGATAAGAAATAAATGTTAATTGAAATTGTACATTCTTTTTGATTTTCACACTTCAGTAGTTCTTCCTGTGCCCTTCCAACTTTGGTTTTAATTGACCTAATCTTGGGTAATTGGAAGCTTTTTCCACCATACAACTTATTGAGAAATGAATTGTCTTGCCCCATTGACACCATGTATTTAATGAGATAATGAAGCTCAGTGAAGAGCACAGTGAGAATTAAATAAGATAAAATAGGTGGCACGTGTTGTTATTACAAGAAATGCATTATTGTAGAGTTATTAAAGAGCACAGACTCCAGAGGCTAATGCCTGGGTACAAATCCCAGCTTCCCAAGTACTAGCTGTAATCTATTAAACTAAGTTATTGTGTGGATTAAATGAATTAAAACAATAAGCAAGTAACACTCTTACAATACCTGGCATGTACTAAGCACTATATAAATGCTACTGGGTGCACCACAAGCACCCAGAAATGTTAACTGTTCTTCTTTTTTTTTTTTTTGAGACAGAGTCTTGCTCTGTTGCCAGGTGCCAGGCTGGAGTGCAGTAGCACGATCTCAGCTCACTGCAACCTCTGCCTCCCGGGTTCAAGCAATTCTCCTGCCTCAGCCTCCCGTAGCTAGGACTACAGGAGCACGCCACCACGCCTAACTAATTTTTGTATTTTTCAATAGAGATGGGGTTTCACCATGTTGGCCAGGATGGTCTCCATCTCTTGACCTCGTGATCTGCCCGCCTCAGCCTCCCAAAGTACTGGGATTACAGGCGTGAGCCACTGCGCCTGGCCGTTAACTGTTATTAAATGTAACGACATATGCTGAGGTCATTTGACCTCCATCCTTTTTGCTTTGTTCACCTCCAGTGCTATATGATAAAAATGTTCAGAATGATGACTCTGAAGTACTGCCACAGGATTCCACTCATTTGGGTACCAGTCACAACTTTTGCTACAGGTGAGTGCCACCTGTACTATCATTAATATTTGTCTTTAAATCAAGTTGGGCTTAACACCAAGATCTATTTCACTACTTTTGAGAGCAGTGACATTGGTGAAATCATGTCTTTGATGTGCTAGTAACATTTATTTTCCTAAAAATATATGGGACTAAACATATAACCATTAAAACATTTCCCAAAGGAAATCCTCCATTATACAATCCTTAAGTTGTGAATGTTTCAATTATGTTTATTCTACTTAATGAAATAGAAGGATATAATAACACATGTTTTATATTTAACCAGGTTTCCTTCAGGACACTCTAGTTCCCTAGAGGTTTAACAAATTGGCATTCTAATGGTTTAATTTTTGATACTTGATCGTTACTGTATTTTGAATGAAAAGAATTTCAGTTTATTTTTCCTCGCTGGGCTATTTCATAATAATTAGATTTCATTTAAATAAATAGGGCCTATATAAAAAGTTTGATCATTGTTATCATAGGGGAACTACAAGGGTCAAGTTACATTATATCAAATTAACCAGCTTCCCTATGCATATGTATGAGAGATAGATTAGAGAAAAAGCTAACCTAAGTCTAGAATGCCAAAAGAGAAATTCTACCATATTTGAATTAAGCTGATTCCTATCAAAAGTGTGCAATTTCTACCTTGAAGCAGACTGTAAATAATGTTCCAAGCAATTCTGAGTTAAAGCTAATCAGATTTTTTTTTGAGAGACAGGGTCTCACTCTGTCACCCAGGCTGAAGTGCAGGGGTGAGGTCATAGCTAAACGTAACCTTGAACACTTAGGCTCAAGCCTCATGAATAGCTGGGGCTATAGGCAAGTGCCACCAGGACAGGCTATTTTTAAAGACAATTGTAATTAGTTCAGCCACTGTGAAAAGTAGTTTGGAGATTTCTCAAAGAACAAAAAAGAGAACTACCATTCAACCCAGCAATCCCATTACTGGGTATCGACCCAAAGGAAAACAAATTGTTCTACCAAAAAGACATCTACACTTGTATGTTTGATGCAGCGGTATTCGCAACAGCAAACATATGGAATGAACCTAGCTGTTCATCAATGGTGGACTGAATTTTAAAAATGTGGTATGTATACACCAAAGGAGTACCATAAAATCATAGAAAAGAACAAAATCACATCCTTTGCAGCAACATGGATGCAGCTGAAGGTCATTATCCTAAGTGAATTAATGCAGGAACAGAAAACCAAATATTGCATCTTCTCAGTTATAAGTGGGAGCTAATCCTTGGGTACGTACTGACATAAAAATGGGAACAGTGAATGCTGGGGCCTCCAAAAGGAGGGAGGGAGTAGGGAGTGAGGGGGCAAGGGCTGAAAAACTTCCTACTGGGTACTATGCTGGATGATGGGACCAGCTGAAGCCCAAATCTCAGCATCACACAATATACCCTTGTAACAAACCTGCACATGTACCATCTAATGTAAAATAAAAAATAATTTATTTTGGTAAAGATAAAGTCTTATTGTTTTGCCCAGGCTACTGTGAAGCTCCTGGCCTCAAGCCATCCTCCCACCTCAGCCTCCCAAAATGCTGGGATTACAAGCATGAGTCACCATGCCCAGCCTGAATCAGAGCTTTTTATCTTCCCACTGTTTGCCTTCATTCTTGACTCTTGCCATAGACCTGTTGATTACTGACTCTTCTCATCTAAATTGGAATCCTGAACAGATTTCTTTTGAATATGTTCAACCAATATGCTAACACATTGAAAGCTATTAGCTAATCAGATGCTTTTGGTTTAAAATGAGAAAGGTATCTCCTGGAAGATAATGTAAATGATTGAACAAACTTAAGTCATCTATACTAGCACTCAACCCTATCATCTTTATTGCAGATGCTGAAGTCGCTATCTCTATAACTATTAGGGGAAAAAAATCATCTGAGCCAGATCCATTCCTTTACTCGGTCTTGCTCTAAACCTATGTAACAAGATAGATCGTGATCTCATTTTAGAAAACATGGAATGAAATGGAGCATTCTTGGAATGAGACACATAAGCACAGTTCAGGGTTTCTCAGTCTCAGTACTATCGACATTTTGGCTGAATAATTCTTTGTTGTGGGTGTCTGTCCTGTGCATTGCAGGATGTTTAACAGCATCCCTGGCCTCTACCCACTAGATGCAGGTAGCACTGTCCTTCCCTCTCCCATTAGCTGTGACAACCAAAAATGTCTCCAGACACTGCCAAAATCTTCCTCACCCTCACTGAGAACCACTAACACAAATCAAGAAGAAACCTTTGCCATTGTATTTTCTGAATGCCGCTACTAAGTTTGGCGGGGGGAAGTTGATGTCTTTATGGGAGTTTTTTTGTGTGCAGCTGTTTTACAAAATCCAAACTATAAATAAGAGATGTGAGAAAAGACTGAATGTTTATTACCCAAGGCCATATAAATTCAATAATAAATAATGGCTTTCTCTAAAAATATGAGAAGTCTTTTCAAAGTCATTAGTTCTAATCATAAATGAATTTAGCAGCATTTCTTTAAATTTTACCCTTTTGTAATGAACTCTGAAACATTCATGGAACTGGTTGTTAAATAAAGAGACAGAAAGGTCTAATTTGCTGGTTCATTAAGCTAGCTTATTTCCAGACACCATGCATATTGCTCTGGATTTCATATTTCTGAGCAGTGGAGACAATAGTAGTATCCATCTCTAATGTAGTGTGGCAGACAATTAGGAGCTCAAATGTATTAAATCTCATTTCATCAGAGATATACACAGTGATTATGATTTTATTGCCAAATACTGTCAGCATCACATTTCTTCAACAGCTATTGTGATACCTGGTTCACATGCTTAAATTTGCATTAAATACTGTGCTAGCAACAATAATAATTTGGGCTGTGTTTTCTTATGTGACATTATTCTGTTATTTTCTGTGTGTGTTCACCCAATGCTAGTTTCAAGAGTGCAAAGTTTTACACACACTTGATAGAGGAGAGGCAGCTATAGCACTGAGGAAAGACCATGATTTTGGGGTCCAAAACAAGCACTCTAGTCCTAACATTGCCTCTTTTAGTTAAGGTAATCTTGGGAGCGTCACTTAACTTAAAATAGAACTAGAAGAAAGAATATTCTTTTATTGTTTTACATATTGTCAGCTTCTTAAAATTGCAAAAACATTGGTTTTTGAAACAAATGAAATATACAACAAAAAGTCTAATTATTCACTCTTCCATCTCACTTGACTATCCCTATTTCTCTTCAAATAAGTAATATTAGTGACTTAGTATGTATCTTTCACTAACCTTCCATGAACCCCTACAAGTAATTTAACCTTAATAAAACGTGTCCTTTCCTTTTTTTTTTTTCAATCTCAGTTCACTGCAACCTCCAACTCCCTGGTTCAAGCGATTCTTCTGCCTCAGCCTCCCCAGTAGCTGGGATTACAGGCACGCGCAATCACGCCCAGCTAATTTTTGTATTTTTAGTAGAGATGGGGTTTCACCATGTTGGCCAGGATGGTCTCAATCTCTTGACCTGGTGATTCACCCACCTCAACCTCCCAGAGTGCTGGGATTACAGGCATGAGCTACCATGCCCGGCCTCACACCGTTTTGATTGAAAATGATAGAAACTCAATTCAACTTAGCCTAATTAAAAAGAAAATGTACTGGCTCGTGTCAACTGAAAGTGTAGCTGTGGCTGGATCCAGGGCTTTCACAGAATCCTCTGGATTCTTTCTCTCCATTCACCTCTCATCTCCACTTCTGTGTGTTGGACTGATTCTATGTAGAAAGGCTCTCTAAGTGGGAATGTTGGGGGGTTGGGGATAGGGAGGTGGGAAATGACTGCTGACATTACAAGAACTAAAAGCTTACAATTTATTGAGAGAGAAAGAAAGGAGAGAGAGAAAGACTGAGAGTCTTGGTAAGCCACACTTTCACCCCAGTTTGGAAAATTCTTAGAAAAGATACCAGGATGCCAACTGGAACTGGAAGAGCCACAGGGATGATGAGTGGTCCAACCCAGCGGTGGTACAGTCCAGCACACGGGAGAACAGGAATATGGGAGTGTGTGGGTTGGGGGCAGGGGGAGTTGGGTACTGTGGTTGACAGCTCCACCAGAACTACTTGGAATGAAAAGGAGTTTCTCATGAAAATAACATTAGACAAAAGTGAGAGCTGTACACAACAGAGGGACATGAGAAAAAGCTACCAAGAGGGTGGGTGTAACTTTGGCCCAATCTAGAACCCACCGAGATACAGATGCAAGAACAGCAGATTTGGATCTGGAAGTCCATGGTGTTGATACCAACACTGACACAAGCTGTGTTATCTTTGACATGTTACCAAACTATGCTGAGCCTGTTTCTTCAGCTTTAAAACAAAGATGATTAGATCAATTTTCTAGGGTTATGGTGATGATAAAATGGTATAACTATCTACAAGCTTTTGCTAACTTCAGATTTTGCTATTCAAGTTGTTCAAAATAGATGGGACATTGGCAGCTGACTTCACTTCATTGTACAGAGATCTTGGTTGCACTGCAGTCGTAAGGCTTTATTCTTCTGCAATAAATATTTAATCACTTGGGCTAAGAATGATATTGAACAAAAATACTCTCAAAATATAATGCATACTTAATTGTTATTTCATTTTTGATGCATTTCCATCAATGCCTTTTTGTGGTGGCAGTCAATCTTTTTAATAAATGTTCATCTTCATTTGAGAGCAAGAGTGGATTCATTGGTTTCCAATATTACATTTTTTAAAAGGGCATATGTTTAAGCCCCAGTGATTTTTTAAAGTCTCTTTTAAACTCCTGAAACATTGTTATTTTCAACTGGAATTAAAGAACATTTATGACATATTTCAAACCGTTTCTCTGAAGAAGGATGCAAACAAATGTATTACATTAAGGAAAAATACAAATGGGAAAGTGCTTTTTTGAACAACAGGTAATAATGATATTTCAAGGACGACACAGAACTATTCATTTCCGATATTCTCATTACCATTCCTAGCAACAGGCATATACGTCTCTCAATTCCTGCGTAGTTCTGCTAATCTCTCTACACAATATTCAATTTTCTTACAACGATTCATTTGATTTATTATTTCCCTCTTGCGCTTTAACTGCTAAAGATGCAATGTAACCCCATAAATTTGTTTCAGGCTCTCAGCTTCGATACCCAAGGTCATTAATACCCCCCCAAATATTCTGTACTTACATCATTTCTTTAAATGTGCTCTTTCTTGCCCAATGAGTTGTACATAATTACATGGTGCCAGTAACAATATTCTTGTTTTTATAGTTTTATGATTAAGGGTATAAAAATCAACTGAATTGAAGTAAATGTTAAAAGATATTTGCAAACTATAAGAGATTGCTACCATAGTTTATCACAGTTAAATGATAGAGTATGTATATATTTAAAATGGGATTTTCTTATTATATAGTTTAAAACTGTTAGAGTAAAATGCATTATATGAATTTGTTACCTGATGATTCTATACACACAAATTATGTCTTCTCTGGTGGAAGTTAAAAATAATTATGGAAGACTTATTTTTGCTACCCACCCCCTCATGATAACCAAAACATTTCTATCAAATATTTGCATTTAAAGTTGTAGTGCTCAAGAAAGGAGAAAATTTTAAAAATAGGACTAGTTCTTATACCACGCAATGCTCAGCCTCTTTATAGTTTAAAGCAAACTGAAGAGTAATTAGAGTGACGGACTGTTTCAGTTTGCCAGAGACAGAGGGGTTTCCTAGGATGTGAGACTTCAGTTCTTCTTTTTTTTGAGACAGAGTTTGGCTCTGCTGCCCAGGCTGGAGTGCAGTGGGGCAATCTTGCCTGTACCTCCCGTATTCAAGCAATTCTCTGCCTCAGCCTCCCAAGTAGCAGGGATTACAGTTGCCCGCTTCCACTGGCTAATTTTTAAAAATATTTTTAGTAGAGACTGGATTTCACCATCTTGGTCAGGCTGGTCCTGAACTCCTGACTTCGTGATCCACCCACCTCTGCGTCTCAAAGTGCTGGGATTACAGGCATGAGCCATCGTGCCCGGCTGAGACTTCAGTTCTAAAACCATGGGGAACTATAGACAAACTTGGACGAGTTGGTCCCCTCATGGATAGTTTGGCCTCGATTATTTCCCCATGCCCTGCATCCATATCTTTGCAATGGCTTCACTGTGGGCAAAGTGTACCTGCATGCCTCTTGTCTTTGGGCTTGTCCAGGTGACTTGTCTTGGCAAAAATATATGAGTAGAAGTGATAGCATGCCTCTTTCAAGATTTAAGAAGTCTCGTATGTTTCTGGTTTCTCTCTTACAGCTCTGCCACAGAAATGCCCTGTCCTGGGGCCTGCCATCTCACTGGCCCAAGGAGAATGACACACATAGGGAGTGGAGCCACCCTAGCTGACACACAGATCCGCACTGAGAGGCAGAGTTACCCAGATGGGCCCAGCCTAGATCAGGAGAACCCCAGGCAACCTGCAGACGGGTACAGAAAATGCTGTTACAAAGCCACTGAGATTTTGTAGTTACTGGTTATACAGTATTATTGCAACAAAAACTAACTGAAATAGGTGTTAACAAATACTCATCCAATCAACATTTATTGAGGTCTTATTGTGTGCTAGCCACTGAAGATGCAATGACAAGCAAGATGGATACAATTATTATTCTCATGGAACTTAGAGTTAATTGCTGTGGTCCCTGAGGCCCTTTGGGGAAGGGCTGCAATGTTGAAATTATTTTCAAAGTAATACTAAAACATTCTTTTTCTTTTTTTTTCCCCACTGTGTGGACATTTGCAACAGTGGTACAAAGGCAATTGTATACTTAGCTGCTGAAATTTTGACACAAATCATGGCCGGGGAACCAAACTGTAGGAGTAGTCATTGTATTTACTATCATGGTGTACTTATAGTTTAAAAAATACAAGATTCATTGATGAATGTCCTCAATGAAGTGGTAAAATGATTGATTTAATTAAATCTCCACCCTGAGGTTAATATCTTTTTAATTATCTGTATGCCACAATGGGAAGCATCCATGAAGCACTTCCGCTGCCACTGAAATGTGATGGAGCAGTCCACAGAAGATTGAAACTGGTTACCCATTTTGATGCAAAAGTCCAATTTCTACCTTTCAACATAACTAAAAACCATATTCTAATCATAGTACAGATTTAAATACAAATGAAAACAAAAAACAAATGGAAGAAAATATAGAAAGATTTTAAAAATCATTGTGATTTGGACACTTTTCTCCAAACATGCACAAAGGCCAAAAAACACAGGGGCCTTCAGTTTTTCCTATATGTACTTCAGAATTATTCTAATTGCCATGAGAATTTTTCATAATAAAACTAAACCCATTAAGTAAACAAAACAAGTCTATGCCAGCATTCTTCATAGCAAACAGCAACACAGATTTCATTGATGTCATATGAAGAATGAGCACGTATTAAGCACAATCGTTGCACATCTGATCAGAGTTGAATGGTAAATTTTGTCAGAAAACAAGTATGGACAACTCAAGACTCTTCACACCATTTGTCACTTATGATCAGCATTTTATCCACTTTAGAGTAATAGCCTATTATCAAAATGATACCATTTCCCTAGATATTCCAGAGGGCTAGGATTTTTAAAGGCCTATGACACAATCAGAGGGGGTAAGCACAATCCTAAAATGTTCTGGTTGCCACAGTCAATTGTTAACAGCTACTCTTAATACTTTTCAGGCCTAAAGCATCTTCTTCCTGGAAGATGGAGCCAAACCCTATGGTTTCAAATTAATTCCTATTAAAGAACCATGCGAAGATTGCTTTTTGAGCTACAGCCCACAAACATGAGAAGAATATGGGTCAGGTTCTCGGGGTTTCATAGGGCCTCTTCTAGCACAGACCATGCTCTTTTAGGAATTGGAAAAAGACACCCCGCCTAGTGGAAAAATTAGAAAAAGGTGCCTCTTTGGGGTAGAAGAATTAGAAAAAGGCAGTCCTTCCTCTGGGTGGATGCATCAGAGCATTAACTAGATTTTCACTTCCCTTAGCTCCTACGGCTGGAAGGCTTTCTGGGAGAGCACAGCCTGGCCATCTGTGTACTGTAGCCCCGCATCTGCACAACATAAACTCTGGTTTTGCTGCCTGGTCATAGAGTGAGACTTTAATGAAGCAGCAATAGAGAATATTAATACAGGTTGTATAATTTCTCCTTGAATGACTTGTGAAACAAGGCTCATTGGAGAAGTAGTATTTGAGACAGAAGGATGAAGGGATATAATCTCACAGCTCTACCTTTTATTCTATTAGAATGGGGGAGAGCAAACAGGGCCCATACACCAGATCCAGCCTGCCACCAGTTTTTTTGTAAATAAAGATTTATTGGAACACAGCCATACTCATTCTTGTATGTCCTTTTTATAGATGCTTCTATGCTATGACAGCAGAGTAGAGCAGTTGCAAGGGACCACGCAGCTCACAAAGCTTAAAATATTTATTCTCTGGCTCTTTAGAGGAAAAGTTTGTCAACCCCTATGTAAAATCACTCAATGGCACTATCTTGGTCATACTGTCTCAGTCTTTTGCTTATATATTCTTAATGAATTGCAATTTAATGTTAATCCTTCAGCATATAGAGATTATATAACAAATATCCATGTATGTCAACTTTCTACAT
Source organism: Plecturocebus donacophilus (assembly GCA_004027715.1). Lineage (NCBI taxonomy): Eukaryota > Metazoa > Chordata > Mammalia > Primates > Pitheciidae > Plecturocebus > Plecturocebus donacophilus. Next base: position 38,475 of record PVKP010004736.1, read on the forward strand.
ATGCAAAATTCTATCTCTTAAAATGATAATTTACAACCTGAACTACAGTTAGACCTCAACTAGAATTGATTTATGTGCAATGAATTTTATTTCTATAAAACCACATCTTAAGTATGGAACTACCTAGATTAGATTGCCTAGTACTCTTAAACAAGAACCTAGGTCACAAATTCCTCTATCAAATCATGGAAATGATTTGCAAATGACCTTATTTATGCAAATGACCTTATTCATTGGCTTTAAGACAAAAAAATAAATATGTAATCCAATTTGCTGTTCCTTTTTCACTTGGCTGCTAGGACAGTCAGCTAAGTTGATGACTCAACTAATGTAATTTCTCACTCCAATGTAACATCAACTCTCCTAAACTATCTTTTGTCTTCCTTTTTAATTGTCTTGTTTTTATATTATGCTATATAGCCTCTAATCCTTTTAGGCAGAAGTTTATAAATTTTATATTATCAAATCTTGGTCCAGTGCACCTTCTGCTAACAACAATGTGGTGTAGGGAAAGTATATGGATTTGGTGCCAGCCAGACCAGGGTTCAAATCTTAGCTCTGCCCCTTACTAGCACCATGCCCTTGGGCAATTTATTCATCATCTCTGAGCCTCAGTTTCCTCACCTGTAAAATGAAACAATAACAGTTACCTTGCAAGCTTGCTGGGGAATTAGAATGAATATATGTCAACTATCCTTTAGATATTATTAAGCAATATGTTTTTTTAAATCTAGTTTTTGAAACAACGTCTTGCTCTGTTGCCCAGGCTGAAGTGCAATGGTGCGATCTCGTCTCACTGCAACTTCAACCTCTCAGGCTCAAGCTATCCTCCTGCCTCGGCCTCCTGAGTAGCCTGGGACTGCAGGACTACAGCTGGGACTACCATCCCACCCTCCAACCAATAAAAATTTAAAAATTTAGGGTCAGGCACACTTGACCCAGGAGTTCAAGATCAGCCTGGACAACACAGTGAGACCCCATCTCTACAAAAAAATACAACAATTAGCCAGGCATGGTGGCATGGTAGCCAGGCGTAGTGGCTCATGCCTATAATCCCAGCACTTTGGGAGGCTGAGGCTGGCAGATCACTTAAAGTCAGGAGTTCGAGACCAGCCTGGCTAACATGGTGAAACCCTGTCTGTACTAAAAAAAACAAAAATTAGCAGGGCATGGTGGGGCATGCCTGTAGTCCCAGTTACTTGGGAGGCTTAGGCAGGAAAATCATTTGAATCTGGGAGGTGGAGGTTGCAGTGAGCTGAGATCATGCCACTGCACTCCAGCCTGGGTGACAGAGTGAGACTCCATCTCAAAAAAAGAAAAAAGAGTTGATTACTTTTTATTTAAAACATTTAAATAGAGTTTGATGTAGCTTTGAAATGGAATCTTACAGCCATTTCATTACTTTAGCATATGGTTTATGAGAACTTTTTACATAACTTCTTTGGCAATAAAATGACATCATTTTGCCCTACTCAGATTTTATAGAAAATAAAATTATCCCTGTTTAATAACCAATAATATTTGCTATTTTCTTGTACTCACTATGCTCATGCGGTGACTATGTTATCTGTCAGAAAATCAACAACACTGAGAGGCATTCTTGAAATTCTTTCTGCATAATCATGTTTATGACTCTCAATTGGTATTTGGCAGATGGAATAAACTGATGATTCACTCAAAATGTTTTTCCATATAACATTCAATAACTCATCTTTGAAATGGTATTTTTAATAATATTATAGCCTCAATTTACAACCTAATGTTCAAATTATATGGAAGCCAATTTGAAATGGCTCAGGTACAAATCGTGACAAAAGTAACAACTATTACTTTTACAAGGGTCTAGGAAGGACTTTCCTGAAAAATGATCAGAACAACACACTCATGAGCTGCATGGTGCTTATGACTTCTTATTCTCAAAATAATAGAGAATTAAAATCAAAGACTCATGTAGACAGGAAAAGCAGAAACAACATAAAAGAAAAATAGAGCATGCTTAGCCAATTTACACATCAGTTTTATTTAATCGCAAAAAAAAGCTTTGAAATAAAATAACCCAGGCTGGGCACGGTGGCTCATACCTGTAATCCCAGCAGTTTGGGAGGCCAAGGCGGGCAGATTACCTGAGGTCAGGAGTTTGAGACCAGGCTGGCTTACATGGTAAAACCCTGTCTCTACTAAAAATACAAAAATTAGCTGGACATGGTGGCATGCGCCTATAATCTCAGCTACTTGGGAGACTGAGGCCGGAGAATCGCTTGAACCCGGGAGGCAGAGGTTGCAGTGAGCCAGGATCATGCCAGTGCACCCCAGCCTGGGCAACAAGAGTAAAACTCCATCTTGAAATAAATAAATAAATAAATAAGCAAGCAAGCCAATATCAAGTCACATACCTGAAAGGAGCATTTCCTTTTCAGGTGGTCATACATTGGTCCCAAAGAAGAAGAGGTCACATTGGACTATTTGCTGTTCCTCATTACATTTCCAAGTATATGAGATATGAACACACAGACAGTTGGCTGCTTCTAGCTGGATCTGTGATTGGTACTAAATCAGGGTATTTCTTCAGATGGAAACAGTCTTGCTCCAGGGGTACCTTGCAGAGAGATTCAGGATCCCACTTGACCAGCTCCTGCTCTTTAACTCAAGAGAGCCAAGTTCTATCCCCATTCCAAGAAGATCAGGGCCTCTTCCTTTTTCTTTCCTTTCTGAGCTTAGTTAAGCTTCTGGAGGAAACAAAACCCAGCATGTCTTCCTGAAGATGAAGCAGCAGCCTCTAGACCAGGCCTAGCACCTGAGATAGGGTTGCCAGGTCACCGAGTTACATTTGAATTGTAGATCAACAATGAATGATTTTTAGTATCAGTATGTTCCATGAAAGTATTTGGGATATACTTATGCTAAAACAAATCATTCATTGTTGATCTGAAATTCAAATGTAACTGGGCATCTTGCCATTTTTTTACTTGCTAAACCTGGACACTCTTGCTGCAGGATACACTTTTTAAAATTTTTTTATTTTTGAGACAGACTCTCACTCTTGTTGCCCACGCTGGAGTGTAATGGCACAATCTCAGCTCACCACAGCCTCTGCATCCCGGGTTCAAGTGATTCTCCTGCCTCAGCCTCCTGAGTAGCTGGATTACAGGCACCTGCCGCCGTGTCTGGCTAGGAGACACTTTTAAGTGATGATGATTATTATTTTGGCAGTTGTTGAAGAATCAAAAATTAGGCCTATGGCAAAACCCAATGGCTGAAAACAATATGAACTAGAACATCCAGAGTAGTAAGAAATTTCCTTTAGTTTCAATGCAAGCATCCAACAAAGGTTGGGCTGAGGTCACTTATAATAAAAATGACCAAAACCAGGCCCGCTTGGTTATTTGAGAGAAGTGGGCTTAAGAAAAATTCATACTGATCTATTTATTCAGTTTTTGAAAATATAAAACCCTATGTGCTTATTGCAACAGGCAAAGCTAATCAACTCTAATTTATCTCATTGACTTTATCCACAGTTTGTTACACTCCTACCCATCTTCACTGCCAAGGGGGATTTGTTGTATCTGTGTGTTAACATACTTCCTTTTTCCTAATCCTGTGAGATGAATTGCTCACAGCCTTTCTGCTGGTTGAATGGCTAAAATGACTTGATCAGAGGTAATATTTTCAATGCTGGTTTTGTAAAATGCTTTACATACACAACTCTATAAGGTTAGTATTAACATTTTCATCTCACAAGTGAGAAAACTAAGACCCAGAGAAGAGCGTGGCTTAGCTGTGGTGGGTGGTATTATCAGAGGTATAACCAGAGCAACTCCATCTTGAATAGGGACTGAGTAAAATGAGGCTGAGACCTGTGGGGGTTGCATTCCCAGAAAGGTAAGGCATTCTAAGTCACAGGATGAGACAGGAGGTTGGCACAAGACACAGGTCATAAAGACCTTGCTGATGAAACATGTTGCCGTAAGGAAGCCGGCCAAAACCCACCAACACCAAGATGGTGACAAGAGTGACCTCTGGTCGTCCTCACTGCTACACTCTCACAAGTGCCATGACAGTTACAAATGCCATGACAACATCAAGAAGTTACCCTATACAGTCTAAAAAGAGGAGCCATGAATAATCCACCCCTTGTTTAGCATATTATCAAGAAATAACCGCAAAAGTCAGCAACCAGTGAGCCTCAGGACTGTTCTGTCTATGGAGTAGCCATTCTTTTATTCTTTTACTTTGTTAATAAACTTGCTTTTGCTTTGCACAGTAGACTCGTCCCAAATGCTTTCTTGTGCAAGATCCAGGAACCCTCTCTTGGGGTCTGGATCGAGACCCCTTTCCAGTAACAGTATGGCTGTAAAAAGCAGAGCTGGTCTTTAAATCCCAGTGAAGAATTCTTAGTTGGATGATGCTCCATGCTACCCCTTTCTTTCTTCTCTGAAGCCCTGCAGAGAGACCTGAGGGTCCCTGAAGGTCCCTTCTTCAGAGAAGAAAGGGGTAGTCCGGAGCATCATCCAACTAAGAACTGGATGTGCAATCAAACTGCACATTTGTAAACAGCAGTGAGATGAAAGTGAGACCTCCAAGGAGACAGTGAAAATGCAGGGGAAGAACAGTTGGGACTTGTGTGTGTCCTGCTATCTTCATTCCCATTCTCAGTTCATTCATCCATTAGTCATAATTTATTGAATGCTTTAATGCCACACCTGATCAGATTTTGTTTTCTCCAGTTATTTGTTGATCCTTTGGAAAATTGTGTGTTTGTTTATTTAAAGGATGCCTCCCTATAAATGCAAAAAAATTCTCAAATATATCATCCATTAAAAATTGTCCACTGCTGTCCTGGAATGATTTCTTGGACCCAGTATTTGATCTTGTCTATGTCCGTACTCAAAAGCCATTTAGAAGGGAGTCTACTCATTCTTTCTTTAAATAGTTAATCTAGTCTCATTGTTTGAATACTCTTTTTGATTGATTCACTTTGTTTTATTGTATTGAATTTATTTAAGTGTTTCTGGTTTATAATTGCATGGATTTGGGAGTAATTCATTCAAAAGTGTATACCCTATAAATCAATTATTCTCCCTTTGCTGCTAATGTTTAACTGGTTCTATTGAAAAAACAATAACAACAACAACAACAACAAAAAGAAACAGCAAAAGAAAGCCGAAGATACAGCTTTTGTTAAAGTGAGGAGAAAAAGTATGCCAATTCCATTTAGAAAAGACCTTTAAAAACCCATAGTGATTATACAAAAGGTAGCAAAGTCATTTTAGGGAGAAATGAAATAAATGGTAAACAATCATACCTCCAACATAGAGAATGCGTCATTTCTTCATTTAAAAGGAGATGCTGGAAGTCAGAAAAGCTGCTGTTCTTCGTAAGAAAGAGACCAGAGGTTGGTTTGGTTTTTTTCTCCTGTATTTTGCAGCACTCATAGAGGCCATCCTGTTAATTAGTTATATTCTTATAAATTACCCTATGAATCAGCTTTTCAAATTCTGAAAACTAAGTAAAAAGAAAAAAGACTCAGCTCTGTGTAATTTGCACTTTAAGTAACTGGGCCTGACTATTTTGTTTATCCAGGTAATATTTATACACTTCTGTGAAAGGAAAACTTATCTTGGGACAGACCCCAAAATCACTAAGCCAAAGAGGAAAGTCAAGCTGGGAACTGCAGAGGGCAAGCCTGCCTCCCATTCTATTCCTAAATAAGATAGCTACAAAGATTTAAACAAACAAACAAAATGATATGACTCCTTCACAAATTGCCCACAAGGGAATATTTTATGGATAAAGGAAAGACAGAACTCAGTCATCTCTCTGCTCACATGAGACAAATGCATATCCAATTACTTCCTTTGCCTGATTGTTTCACTGGGCCAGACTAAGGCATAAGTGACTATTCCCGTAATTGTGTATTCAATGAAAGGCTAATCAGTAACTCAAAAGAATGCAACCATTTGTCACCTGCCTACCTATGACCTGGAAGCCCCTTCCAGCTTCTAGTTTTCTGGCTTACTGGACTGAATCAGCGTACCAATGTTCATCTTACATATGTTGATTGATGTCTCATGTCTCCATGAAATGTATAAAACCAAGCTGTGTCCCAACCATCTTGAGTACATGTCAGGACCTCCTGAGGCTGTGTCACAAGTGTGTCCTTAACACTGGCAAAATATACTTTCTAAATTGACTTAGACCTGACTCAGGTATTTGGGGTTCACACTTTCAACACCTAAGTATAAGGATGGATTTCATGCTGTGTTTATTTAGAAAGTTGTTTTCAATTGTAAATATCGATTTGGGAAAACAATTGCAACCAATACTTTTCATAAACCATGTTACCATGGGATGCCCATGCATAAATTACCCAGACATGCTGTCAGGGCAAAGGATAGAAATGACTCGGGATAAAATTACATAGACACATCTCACAGTACCACATTTATAAGAATTAGTAAGCAACATAAATGCAGTTGAATTACTATGCTTCTTCAGGGGAGTGAGCTTTTCCTAACAGAGTAGAAACAAAGAAGAAATTGTGATCCATTGTTTTTTAGCAATGAGATCCCTTTTAGTTGACTCATGTAATGTGAAAATGAAATGAAACATTATCTATTCTGCAGTCAAGATGATAATTAATGAGGCACTCATTTCTAAACGAAGTCCTAAGGGAATAAAGCAACCGGTCTCAAATTTAAAAAGGGAAAGGTGGTTACATGTTTCAAAGAATACTAAGTCAAAATCACACCATTAACGTTTGAATTTGCGTTCTTACTTGGTTTTAAATAAGTTGTAACCCATGCTGAGTGTCTCTGTGAGTGCTACACACCAGCTGTAATTACTATCTTCAGTAAGGTAAGGGGAAACAGGAAGACTTTTCCTTTCAGTTTCTTTGCTATAAGCTTTCTTTTGGACAAAGATGGATTATAAGTGTAGAAGCCCCTCAAACACATGCCGTAACTTCAAGGTAAATCTTTAGGCCATTGTCCTCCCCTAAATTTCAGAAAAACAGAGAGCTGCCTGAAATGAGGAAGGGATTTAGAACAGAGTGGGATTTCAAGCTTTGGATTCCTTGCCTGTCAGTTTCAGGCCTGGCTTGGATGATCTTTAATGATAATAAAGGTTAGCATTATTGAGTGCCAACTGCATGCTAAGTACTTTACTTGCATTGTTTTCTTTAATCTTTGTCACAAACTCTGTGGTAGGGACAATTATTACTCTCATTTTAGAGATGGGGAAACTGAGGCTTAGAGAGTAAAAGTTTCTTCCTGGAGCTCCTATGCTTACAGCTGATATGGGCAAAATTTGAATACATGTCTGACGATCCAAGAGTCCAAGTTTAAACTCTGCTTCTATTCAATTGCATGTGCCAGTCTGGGGTTGGAGAGATCTGAGGGTCATCATCTGGGTTGCAGGGCAATGTGCTGAGTACCACACAACAGAGTGAAGGGCTGCTTCTCCACTCTCCTTCATTCAGAACCATCAGATTCTCACCAGAGAATATTCAAGGATCGAAGAAGTTAACAGTCCCTTTCCAGAAAGGGGTGGAATTCACTTTTTAGTTCTGAATGACCCACAAATGCATATGCTTATGTCCTCTTTATAATGAGCTGAATTGTGTCCCCTGTTAAAGAAAACCAAGGCCAGACAGAAGTTAAAGCAGTGAAAGTAAACTGTATTCAAAAAGAAACTATTACAATAGGGGAGAATCTCTTCCCAGTATAGGACTTGGAATGCAGCAGTTTTGAATACAGCATGAAGTAGTGGGAATTTATGGCCACGTGCAGGGAGGAGGTCAATGGATGGAAAATTACTAAGAAGAAACACTAGGAGTAAGAGGGGACTCTGGCTAAACTGACTTGATAGGACTCTTGCTGAAGAGAGGCCAAAGTGATCAGACACCAAGAGTGGGGGATGAGGCACTGGGTCAGAGCGGGGACAGTGGACAGATGCCAAGGGTGAGGAGCCTTGCTAAATTGACTTACTAGGATTCTTGCTAAAACTGGATTTTAAAGAAAGAATACAAAGGTTTAGATCTAGTTTAAAAAAAAAAAGGTCAGAGGAGCCAGCCCAAAGTTTATTTAGAAAGAGTCTTTGTCAACCCCCTAAGTCCCCATGTTGAAGCTCTAATGTCAAATACTTCAGAATGTTCCTGTATTTGGAAATAGGCCCTTTAAAGAGTTAATGAAGTTAAACAAGGACATATGGGTGAGCCTGAATACATTTGAAGATAGACCCTTCAAAGCAGGACAGGTCCTAATCCAATCTGACTAGTATCCTTTTGTAAGAAAAAGAAATTTGGACACACAAAGAGACAGTAGGCATGCATGTGTACAGAGGGACAACCACGTGAGGACGTAGCGTTAAAGGAAAAACTTTGGCCAAATGAAATTTAAAGGAGTTTAACTGAGGAATGAACAACCAGCAAATCGACCAGCCCCCAGAATCACAGCAGATTCAGAGACTTCAGGAGTGCCTCATGGTCAGAACAAAGTTTTAGATGAGAAAAGTAAAGTGATGTACAGAAATCGGAAGTGAGGTACAGAAACAGCTGGATTGGTTACAGCTCAGTGTTTGCCTTATTTGGGCACAGTCTGACCACTCAGCAGTATGTGAGTGGTTGAAGTATGGGTGCTGCGATTGGCCAAGGCTCAGCAATTGTTACAGGTGCATACTCCTAAGTTAGGGTTTCAGTCTTGCCTACCTATTAAGTCAGGCTGCCGTTCCTCCACAAGGACTCACATATAGAAGAAGTACGGAGTCCTTCTCAGCCATATTAAGTTTGTTTTAACAACAGTAAGAAGGCGGCCATCTGCAAGCCAAGGAGAGAGGCCTCAGAAGGAAACCAGAACTGCATGCACCTTGATCCTGGACAGCCTCTAGAACCATGAGAAACTTCTGTTCTTTGAGCCACACAGTCTGTGGTATTTTCTCATAGCAGCCCTAGTAAACTAATACACTCTCTGAAGATCAACTTATTTCTGTTTTTTGACATGAGGTCTCACTATGTTGCCCAGACTGATCTTGAACTCCTAATTTCAGTCTATCCTCCTGCCTCAGTCTCCCAAGTAGTTGGGACTACAGGTGGCTGTCACCATGCCTGGCGTGATAGAGCAATCTTAATGAGCATCTTCAGTAGACGAGAGAAGTAACAGCTTAAGACAAAAAAGGAAAAAATGGGAAAACATTCAATGTAGTAATTTAGGCAATAGAGACCTTTAAAAATATCAAGTGAATTTTTACTTGATATTGGACCAAATTTCTTTAGAAGTATGTCCCCAGCTATACTTCCTGATCCTGTGAAGTTTTTTCTGGGTTGCAGAGGGGTAAGCCCTTCATCTTAAAATTCTTTTCTTATTGAAGTTCTTTTCTTAAGGGACCACAAGAAAAGACAAACCTTTATTGTAAATCCATTGAACTACGTGATCTAAATAGCTCCTAGGGGAGGAAACAGCCTTCTTAGAACACATGCCCTTTCATTTCAAAATGATAGCTCCAGGAGCATTTCCTTCATAAACCATGAAATGTCCAAAGACAGAACAAACCTATTAAATTAGACTCATTTCTAATTAAATTCAAACCAGAGATATGCTAGAAGCAAAGCACTGTTGTCTCAGGTTTATCATCAGCCGTGGAAGTAACTAGAAACTAGGTGAGTCACTTTTCCTCTGTGTCAATTTCCTCATCTTGAGAATGAGAATCAGAATGCATTTCCTAACCAATATTTGGTAAGGATGAAAGTGATGTAAACTGTTGTAAAATATTTAGGATAACAATGGGCTAGATAAGTGTAAGGCAGTGTACATTCAGCATTTTAAAAATTGGTTTTGTGTAGGCTGGGTGCAGTGGCTCATGCCTATAATTCCAGCACTTCGGGAGGCTGAGACAGGTAGATCACTTGAGGCCAGGCATCTAAGACCAGCTTGGCCAAACAGCGAAATCCCATCTTTATTAACAATACAACAATTAGCCAGGCACTGTGGCACATGTTTGTAATCCCAGCTACTCAGGAGGCTGAGGCGGGAGAATCACTTGAGCCCAGGAGGCAGAAGTGAGAGTAAGCCAAGATCGCACCACTGCACTCCAGCCTGGGTGACAGGCTTCATAAGTTCTAAAAATACCTTTGGAAATATACCAGAAAAAATGAAGTTCTAAAAAAACAAAAACAAAAAAAACCCTTTAAAAATATACTAGAACTATCCTTAAGTGGATCCTATAAAGCACATACTAATTAGCTTTCTTTTGTTGTTATTGTTTTGCGACAGGGTCACAAAATTCATGATTAATTTCTTTCCATTCCCAGAAATGCCATGCTCCTTCCCACCCCAAGCCTTAGTACATGCTGTGCCCTCCTTGTCTGTAATACTGTCTGCTCTTCATCTACTAACTTTCTCCTCCTTCTCTTTGCTTAGTTAAGCCTTTCCTAACTGATCCCTGCTCACCATTCAGCCCTCATTTTTCTGTCTCCAACAGGTTAGATTGCCTTGTTATATACTCCTATTACGTGTGTATTTCATATCACTTCTCATGATTGCAGTTAATTAACTGATTAATTGCATGGCTACTTTAAATATCTAAAGCTTTCTTCTGTTGTTGTAAGACGAGGTCTCACTCTATTGTCCAGGCTCAAGAGCAGTGGTATGATCTTGGCTCACTATAGCCTCAACTTCCCAGGCTCAGGTGATCCTTCCCCTTCAGCCTCCCAAGGAGATGGGACCACAGGTGCATTCCCCCACAGCTGTCTAATTTTTAAATCTTTTGTAGAGACAGACTCTTGAGATGTTAGCCAGCTGGTCTCGAACTTCAATGCTCAAGCAATCTGCCTGCCTCAGCCTCCCAACGTGCTGGAATTACAGACATAAGCCACTGTGCCCAGCCAGTTTTCGTAAATAAATTGCTTAACCTTTTTCTGAAGTAACAATATTACTACACAAAATAATGACAAGAAAATTACATAAACACAGAAGTTTTTCATATATCACGTGTACCGTTCTTCCACAATTTTCTCAAAGGCATAGATTCACCTTCAAATTTCTGAGCAACTGTTTTGAAAGCTTTTTGCAATGAAGCCTCCAAAACCAAACCACTTTGTCACTCTCATTCACAACAACATCCTCTACACCACCTTAAGTGTACCTTTCCAAATTCTTCAGCAATGTCTGAGCCTCTCTCGTCTCTTTCAGAAACTCAGGCTCTTGCGGGATTCAATGAACGTGTGCGTGGAAATGATGCCCAAAGCTATATCCCAATTGTTGTCTGTGTTGAAGCTGCCAAACTTAAAATGTGTGTGTGTGTGTGTGCTTGTGAGTGTGTTTTCTATCTTCTCCTCTCTACTCACCCTATCTCAGTGTCCTAGTCAGGCATGGTAGCTCTCACTGGTGGTCTCAGCTACTTGAGAGGCTAAGGTGGGAGGATCACTTGAGCCTGGGAGGTTGAGGCTGCAGTGAACCATGATTGTGCCACTGCACTCCAGCCTGGGTGACAGAGTGAGACCTCATTTCAAACAAGGCAAAACAAAACAAAAAGAAGAAGAAAGGTAGAAACTGAGATTCAGTCTCACTGGGGACCTCTGGAAGATGCTACAGAACATGCCTCAAGAAGATGAGGGGTATTTTCCACAAACTCCTATCAGGTCTTGGTGAATCAATGCCATCAGCATTAAGTTCATATTCTTTGCTTTAGTTTTAATTCCTCTCTCTCCTTCCCTACTCTCATCTGCTCTCTCACAAAGCCAGTGGGTTCTTATCCCTCTAATGAATGTGTCTCGGCTGCACATTTCCTTCCACATCTACTCATAAGCCCCTTGGACAGAGTTCTGCAGATCCTCTGAACTAGAAGCTTTGTCTCCAGTCTCACTCCTGATCCCAGCCTGGCTAATACTCTGGTTTCTCTTCAGATTGCCTATTTTTTTTCCCCTTTTACCAACCTAGCTGTGCTCTATTGCTCAAATACCATTGACAGAAAGTTCTTTCTCTTACTCAAGTGGGGGCACTGTTGTTTATTATATTAAAGCCTAACTATTTGGCCCAATCTTTCCCTTTTACTCAAACTTAACCCCAGAAAATGAAATTTACTTGGTGCCTTTTGGGTGATCTGTATCATCTCCTTGGCTTCTGCTTCTTTCTGGCTGTATTCTGCCATTATCTCCTTCAGTCTCTGCATTTCAGCCATCCTTGCTTTCTTTCAATTCCTAGAACTGCCATGCTCCTTCCCACCCCAGGGCTTTAGTACATGCTGTTCCCTCCTTGTCTGTAATACTCCATTCTCTTCCTTCTCTTTGCTTAGTTAAGCCTTTCCTAACTGATCCCCCGTCCACCATTCAGCCCTCATTTTCTGTCCCCAGCAGGTTAGGTTGCCTTGTTGCATACTCTTATCAGGTGTGTATTTCATATCACTTCTCATAGTTGCAGTTAATTAATTACATGGTTACTTTAAATATCCGTAGCAGTCTGAAAATTATGTGAGTGCCTGTGTTGTTCACTGACATATCTCTAACCTCTAGCATGATGGTTGGTATATTGCAAGTTCTTGTTGCTTGTAAAAGAATGAATATATGCAATGTACAATCTCTAGCTCTGTAGGCTTTGCCTTTCTCTGATGCCCCACCACCTTCCTCATTTAGATGAAACACTTTGTGGATAACTATGCTCAATGATTGATGTTTACTGATGGATCCCCACGCCAGCAGTTTGAGAGACTACTTATAAATACAAAGTAGCACAAAATCATTTTTGTTCTTTGTCTATAACCAAAAAATCATATTGTGTATCAATTGCAAATTAACTATAATGAAACAATAATATTCTCAGGAACTTGGTAACAATGTTGACAGTTGGAGACTTTTGAAAAAAGATGATTTTGGGAACTTGTTAAAGCTTGTGTTTACTCTAAAATTTAAGGGAGAGTGCATATGGCACTAATAGAAGTTAGACAATAGAGTGATGACTTAATGCTTTGGAAATTTAGGGGACAGGTATGACAGCCTATTGTGCCTCAGAATAAGCAATTTGAACAAAGACATAAAGTATACAAATGGGAAGAGAATTTGATTTCATTTAATTTTATTTGATAGAACTTAACACTTGAACAACTGCTGTTTGCTAGACTTTAAGAATTTAAAAATTCCCCTTTCTCCCTAACGGATCCCAAAGAGAAATGTATTCATTTGTTCCATGGCAAATGTTCAATTGCAGATTTGGGGGATAAGAAAAGCTCTTGTCTTACTATTTAATTATTCAGTTGACTGCTAGAAAGATTAAGCTACCTAAATGGGTTTGTAAGTCTGAAATGACAATATATGTTTATTTTTAAAAATAGCCATGTAATTCCAAGACAGACTAGTGGCAATCTTGATTTTTATTATGACAGTTGCAATTTGGAAATTATGCAAAAAGTTGAAAAAAAATTGCCAGTCATAAGTTTGCTTTTTTACTTGATAGTCTTGAATATGCTTTCTGTGACAAGCATTATATGCCTGAAACTTCTACACTGAACACCCAGAGTGAATAGTTGCATAAAAGGTAACAATGAGATATTTATAAATATTTTTCTATTCAGCAATTACATTTTCTACAAGAAGAGTTTGATGTATATTTAATACTAGACCTACTTTAAAATATGTACACCTTACTAAAGGGAAGAGGCATTAAAAGAAACAACAGTATTATCAATTTCTAGTAAAGCTTTAAAATGTCATCATTAATTATAGATGGAGCACTTTTCCTGTGATACATTCCTATTTGTCTGGCACCTGGCAGGACCTGTACCAATTTATTCACTTTCTCTGTTACACAGCATTCAAACCCTGGGGCCATTATTTCTGAGCGAAATCAAGTAACATAACTAGAAGCCTCCATGAATGATTCATGCTAGAACACTCTAGAACATGCTGCCCAATGGGATATGCTGATCGACTAATCCAGATTGACGGCTGGAGCTTCTGTGGTGTCACAAGGATGTGATCCACTTACCAGATCCTCAAGATCAGCTAAACCTGCTCAGCAGCTGCAGAACCTCATAGGTCTCCTCTTGTGCACACGTAGTATCCGCAAAGTCATCAGGATAGAGCACTTCCTAAAAACACATGTGCATGTACATTGTAAAACAGCTGCTTGTCTCTGGCACCCCTGAGACACTTAGTAGTGTCTTTATCTCTTTTATACTGAATAACCTCTTCACTATTACAGAAGCAGTATATTTACAGAAAATTAGGAAACACAGACAAAAACTTCACCTTCCCATCACCCAGAATCACCATATTAGATCTTTGTCCATATGCTTCCAAATCTTTATATATTGGTATATATATTTGTATTTATAGACACACATATTTATATGTATTTTGCTTTACCACTGTGAGATGACACTCCATATACTGTCTTAAAGCTTACCTTCTCAGCCAATCATCTTTACTTTTCACTTGAGTACTTTTTTTCGAGACAGGGTCTCACTCTGCTGCCCAGGCTGGAGTGCAGTAGTGTAAATACTTCTCACTGCAGCCTCTACCTCCTGGGCTCAGGTGATGCTCCTACCTCAGTGTCTTGGGTAACTAGGACTACAATTACTGTCACATCTGGCTAACTTATTTTATTTATTTATTTTTGCAGAGACAGGTCTCACTACATTGCCCAGGCTGGTTTCAAATTCCTGGGCTCAAGTGATCTGTTCACCTCAGCCTCCCAAAGTGCTGGGATTAGGCATGAGCCACTACGCCTGGCTCACTCAGTACATTTTTATGTCATTGAATAGCTAAACCATATTCAAATGTCCCCAATTAAGCTAAAAAGATCTTTATGACTGGTTTGTCCTCCCCAGGAATCCTTTCAAGAATCAGATCTGGCTGATATATCCCTTATTTCTACCCAATCTGTCATGATTTTCTTTTTGATGACATTGACTTATTGAAGACTCAGGACCAGTTTTTCTGTGGAATATCTCACCTTCTAGATTTGTCTGATTCCTTGCTGTGCCACGTAGCTGATTCCTGTACCCTTCTGTCTCCTGCAAATGAGAGGTTAGATCTAAAGGGCTGATGTATTCATGACAAGCATTTTTGGCTAGAATATACCAATAGGGGATTCTGTATCTAGAATTGCATTGCTCAGTGTGGAAGCTACCAGCCACACGTACCTATTTAAGTTTAAAAAATGAAAAATTCAGTTCCTCAGTTGTATTAGCCACATTTCAAGTGCTCAATAGCCCCATGTAGCTAGTGGCTACCATTTAGACAGTGCAGATATGAAATATTTCTTTCACTGAAGAAAGTTCTACTAGACATGCTAACTAGAGAACGTCTATTTTTCCATCTCTTGAATCTGGGCATCACTATGCAACTTGCTTCGGCCAATTTATTAATATCCAATGTTTATTAGGATACTAATAAACATCATGCAATCACAGGCTCGGAAAATGCTTGTGCACCAGAGCTTTCCCTCTTTTGCTATTAAAACCTTGAGATCACCATGTGAAGGAGCTTGGGCTAGCCTACTGGGGCATGAGACACCACATGGAGCATGGCCCCAGCTAGTCCTGATGAGGTCCCAGAGATGTGAGTCAAGCCATACTTGATCATCTCAACAGATCATGCAAAGGGAAGCCTCAGCCATCCAGCCATCTCTGCTAACTGCCAGACATTTGAGTGAGGTCATCTGAGATCCATTAGCCCAAGCTGGGCCACCAGCTGTCTGCAGAGACCAACAAAGCTGGCCCAGACAGAAGCAACAACCAGCTGACCCTCAGAGTAATAAAGAATAAGAAATGATCATTGTTTTTAGCCACTAGATTCTTTGAATGATATGTTACTCAGCAATAAATAACTAATACAAGATCAGAAAGGAATTTATATAATGTTACTTTGGTCCTATGTCTTGTTCTGTATCCCACTCACTTAATAGATAAATCTTGTCTACATCAATAATTTCATTAGGTTTTACAAGATGAGGTTTTCAATCTTTATCATTTCTTCTACATTTATTAACTGGCATTCTTTTGTAAAGTAACGCTTCCCTTCATCAAGTGGGCTAGTTGGCTATCCTGTCATACAGTTCCTGCTGGAAAAGGCAAAAATAAGTGTTTAATTTTTTCCTTTAATGACCAACTAAAAAGTAAGGAGTGGTTTAATGTCCATATCATATGATGTCTTTTCAGGCTTTGTCTGTTTTTAGTATCTTTATGAAGTCACATATTTTATTTATTAAATACATTTTATCTATAATCATTATTTCATTAAATTTTATTGTGGTAAGAAAACAGCACGCGATCTCTCATTTACAAATTTAAAAATTTGTAAAAAACACAAATTTTTAAGTGTTCAATACATTATTGTTGACTAGAGACACCATGTTGCAGAGTAGATCTCTAGAGCTTATTCGTCTTGCTCAACTGGAACTTCATGCCTGTTATTGCCTCTGTCGCAGAGCTCCAGCTCCTGTCAACCACAATTTTGCTCTTTAAAATTTTAGTTTTTTTTTGAGACGGGAGTCTCACTGTCTTGCCAGGCTGGTCTTGAACTTCTGGCCTCAAGCAATCTTCCTGGCTCAGACTCCAGGGTAGCTGGGATTACAGGCATGAGCCACTGTGTGATTCCATAAGTTTGACTTCTTTAGGTACTTCATATATGTGGAATTATACAATGTTTTGCTTTCTGTGCCTTACTTAGCATAATTTTCTCACAAAGTTCATCTATGTTTTCACATATAGAAGTTCCTCCTTTTTTAATGTTGAATAATATTCCACTGTATGGATATACCACATTTTCTTTACTATTAATTTTCTCATGAACATTTAGTTTGCTTCCATATCTTAGCTATTATGAATAACTTGTGTATGGTATAAGGATCAAGTTTCATTCTTTAGCAGATGGATATCCAGTTTCCCAGCGTCATTTATTAGAGACTATCCTTTCCCCATTGTGTGTCTTGATACCCTTATTGATGACCAGTTGACCATATATTATGCATAGATTTATTTCTGGGCTATTTGTTCTATTGATCCATATGTCTGTCTTTATGCCAGTACTATACTGTTTTCATTACTGTAGCTTTGCAATATATTTTGAAATCAGGAAATATTATGCTTCCAGCTTTGGTCTTCTTTACCAATATTGATTTTGGTTATTCCCGCCTGTGGTCTTTTGTGGTTCCATATAAATTATAGATTTTTTTCTGTTTTTAAAAAATGCCATTGGGATTTTGATAGAGGTTGCATTGAAGCTGTAGATCACTTTGCAAAGTATGAACATCTCAGCAATACATTAGTTTCCCCTCCACTTGTCTGCAGGTTTGCTTTTGTGGTTTCAGTTATCCATGGTCAACCATAGTCCAAAAATTTTAAACAAAAAATTACAGAAATAACTCATTAGTTTTAAATTTTGTGCCATTCTGAGTAGTGTAATGAAATATTATGCTGTGTTGCTCTGTCCTACCTGGGACATGAATCATCCCTTTGTCCAGCATATCCATGTTATATATGCCACCCACCCATTAGTCACTTAGCAGTCATCTCAGTTATGAGATCAGAAAACAGTATATTTAGGTTTTAGTACTAGCTGTGATATCAGGCATCCACCATGGACCTTGGAATATGTCCTCATAGATAAAGGGGGACTTCTGTATTAAATCTTCCAAACCATGAACATGGATGTCTTTCCATTTGTTTGTGTCTTGTTTAACTTCTTTCATCAATGTCTTGTGGTTTTTAGTATTCAAGTCTTTCACCTCCTTAGTTAAGTTTATTCCAGTATTTAATTTTTTGGTGGTATTTTAAGTATGATTGTTTTCCTAATTTCTTTTTCAGGCAATTCATTGTTAGTGTGTAGATATGCAACTGATTCTGATATGTTGGTTTTGCATCCTGCAACTTTACTGAATTTGTTTATTATTAATAGTTCTAAAGGATTTTTTTAATGGAGTTTTTTGGGTTGTCTATATATAACTTCATGTCATCTGCAAACAGGGACAATTTTACTTGTTCCTTTCCAATTCAGATGCCTTTTATTTCTTTTTCTTCTTAATCATTAATCTTTTTGATGTTCAGTTGACCCAGCTGTGACCTGTAGAAGCCCCTTCATACTGCCTTCTATGTTATTTTGACACAAATCTACTAATCCAGGAAATTTCCTTGCTCTCTGGTAGAACAAGCTATCTCCAGCTGACCATGTATCCTCTTGGCTTGAGACCTGCCATTTCTCTAAGGAGTGCCATGTCCTTTAAGTAGGCAATCTATTGAAGAAAATCCAAGTACTGTGGTGTTCATTTCTACTGTGATGACATGACTTACAGGCCATTCTATTTATAGAAATATAATTTGGAGCCTATAAGGACTTCCTTTCCCAGGCTCCTCATTTTGTTCTTTTCTCTCAAATTAGCTCACAGCAGTTCTCACTCAAGGTGCAACCCTCTCCTGTGTTTGGTCATTGGGAGATTTGCAGTGTGAGGAAATTTCAGCATTCTGCTTTCCTTCCTGTTGCACCATGGTTGATTTCATGCCAGTTCTGCTACCTTGAGGTTTGAGGTTTTCTAAAATCTCTTAGTTTTGCTAAAGATGTTGATGTTGTTCATGAGTTTTTGTCTTTTTATATTCATGGTGTTCTGTGTGCTTTTCAGAAATTGTGGTAGAACGATTGAAAACTGAGCGCCCTAATCCCTATACTTAATCCTCAATGCAGGGGCAAGTGACTCAGGCCAGGTTCATCAGAATGGTTTATCCTCCTGGTCATGGTAATTGGTCAGGGAAAGGCACTATCCAATCAAAAGCCATGTGGAGTGTTTGGGGGACCTACTGGGCAAGAGGAGCTGAATGGAGGAAAGCCTGGAATTGCTGATAGCTAAAGGAGAGACCCTGACTGACTGAGCCTGAAGCCAACATAGAGAAAAGGATGGAAAGGTGAAAACAGACAGACTGCCGAGGATTTCATTTGAGCATCTGGGTATGGCATTCTCTGAGCCTGACCAAACCTAGGTTTTTCACTTACATAATTTAAAAAATTCATTTTGATTAACTAAAATAATAGGATGAAGTTTTTATACCAGCAAGTGGCACATAGTAAGCCCCCAATATGTACTATCATTGTTATTTTTGAAAATCAATTTGACTTAGGTTTCTGTCATTAGCAACTTCAACAATAATGACAACTAAGAAAATAATACCAAATATTTTTGAGAACTGTGCTAGGTACTTTACATATTACTTCACTAAATCCTCACTTCAAGTCATGAGATAAGTATTCTTACTCACATTTAACAGAGTTAAAAAGGAACTGAAACTTCAAGAAGCTGAAGTACTTTGGCCACAGAGCTAGTAAGCTGGGATTTCAACCTTAGATTTTCAAGCTTCAAATCACTTAAAAATTATTTGTGATTTTTAAAATAGCTAAAAATATATGCACTTAATTGAAATCAGCCAGAAAATCACCTATGACATTATGCTTTGTCAAGAAATACGTGTGTTTAGAATTAAGCTTTGTCAACGGCTCATGAAGTTGGAAGCTGCACCGATTCTCCCAATAGTGCACTGTAATGGCTTGACACCAGATTTTATAACCAAATGCCCAATTTTACTTTGCAGAGCTCGTCATGTTGATTTCTTTGAAAACTGCCAATTGCAACAATTAGCAGAGTAGCTGAACAACTGAACATAGTGGGATAAAGAAGACCAGATTTCTAGGACAATGCCTTATTTATGAGAGGAAATTCTATTCAGGAGCCTCTCGCTTCCAAAGCAATGAAGTTTCTTCTCCTAGACAAATATGAACAGCATGTTTCAAAATACGCACTCTTTACCATTTAATGAAAATGATTCATTAAAGTGCTACAAATGGAATTAAATTACTACCCATTTTTCTTTTTAAATATGTTCAATAATAAGTAAGTTTAACCAAAGTGGTGTTATCATTATACATTCATTTTAACGCCATTTCTTTACGGCACCTTTGTAATAATCATTCCATTAATAAGCCCTAATGCTTTTCTACTCCCTTCAATGGAAAAACACAGTAAAAGGAAAAAGAAAAAGAATGAAAATACTCTGTTCATCAACATCTAATTGGAACGTGTCTGGGGAAATATTTATTTTTTAAGTACGATTATGTTGCTTTTAATGTCTACGGTAACTCTTTTAAGTATACAGACAGCCTGTGTCTAGAAAATTAATTAAAATACTATGAGTTAGGTACTATTTTTGTCTCCATTTACAAAGAAGAAATCACAGGCTAGAGAGGTTAGGTGAGCTGGGAAGCAGCACACAGCGAGTCAGTGAAAGGATATAAACCTAGATGATTAAACATTTATGCTTGCCATTTCAACTTTTTCTCATCTAATGAGTTTATTGAAGACTTGGGAGTTAGAAAGGATAACTCACACCTGCTCCAGGAACTGTCACGCCTAGAGCCTACCGTCCTGAGCTTAGCCTTGGTGACTTTCCTGCTTCCCAGGAGACCTCCACAAGCCAGGGATACAGTGAAGCCACCCACCAAGTGAGCAAAGTCTCCCATGTGAAGGAGAAAAGTTTTCCCTAGCTTCATTTCATTCCCAGATTGACTCCTTAGTCCCTAGAGTGATGGACAGTGCTAACATCCAATTCCTAAGAGGGAAGCCCACCACCATACCTCCTAGTCTGCTCTCAGAACCCTGTTCTATATGGAACACAGCAGGTCAGATGCTTAGTGCCAGGCATGGTAAAATGGAAAAATGCCAAAGGCTGTGTCTGTTGGGCATGTGCCATCTTATGGAAATGGAAAGTAGATTCCAAACATTTCATAATCCCATATTAGGGTTCATAAGTACCTTAGGATAAACTGAAATTTCACTTTTCATCGATTGTAGAGGATAAGTGTTAGAAGGATCCATGTGGATGGCTTCCACCTTTCGGCAGTGGTCCGCAGTCCCATGACTGCAACTGGTGCCTATCAGTCTTCTGTGGCATTTTGTCTGAACTTCCAGGGTCACTGCCCACCTCTAGTACGATTCCTATTTTGGAAGCAGTGCAGCACAGAGGAAAGAACTAGGCACTGGTGTCTCAGAGATTGGGAATGGAATCCCCCTTCTGTTTCTCACTAGTTGTATGGTCTTGAGCAAGTAGCTTTTACCTTCAGATCTTCAGCTTCCCCATCTAGTATCCATATTTAATAGTGATGGTGAAAAATAAAGGTGACAGTATATGGAGATTATTTAGCACATGCCTAGCACGCAGTGGGTGTCTTAGAAAGAGTAGTTTTTGTGTCTTCAATTCAGCTTTTAGAGGGAATTCATGTTTTACTGATCTGTTTCCTACTGCCCACCTCAATAGGCATGAACCTAGCATGTGCCTTAATATGTGTTCAGTAAATATTTGCTGAATGAGGAATATAAGAATAAAGAATGTGAAAACAGCCTATGATGCCTAGAGGAATATTTGACCCAATAATCGCATGTTTGGGGGCATGGAGAGCAGTATCTGCTATCTGGCAAATAGCATTACCAGGAATTATCAGAAAGCATGATAATGTTGGTGAAATGTCAATGCACCAATCCTTTGAAGAGTTGGCAATTCTGCCAAGGCTGCACAGAGCAGAAAGCTAGCTGGAATTGAACACTGGCCTTCTCCATCACACTTCAGCCCCAGGAGAGCAATGGAGGCTGCCTTGGAAGTGAGTACTCCATCACTGAACAACTAGCCAGCCAGCAACCAGGAGGGCTCATGGGCTCCTGGGCATTGGGTTGAGGGCTGAGAAACAGAGCTGAAAGACAAAACTCCTGTTCTTGAAAGCTCACAGCTGCTGAAGAAGACAACTAAAGAGAATCCAGGTTGTACCGTGACCAGGGCAGATACAGGATGTGATTTGGAAGGTGGCAAGACCCCTTTGCCTAATAGTCTCTTCTTACCAGGCCTGGGATCCCCCATTCTGCAGACTCTGGGACTAGATCAAGCTGTGGCTGAATTCTTCACTGTATCCATCCTTGGCCCCTTATAGCCCGAGTTCCTTGATCCTTTGGTGAGAATGTTCACTTTTCACCTAACTTTCAGTTTCTCTCTGAACAAAATGCAGGATTCACTCAAGCCAACACCTGTGGTTCAGCTGTCATTCCTCCTTTAGTTATTGAAGTGGTCTTTGAGGATCTGTTATATGCTGGATACTGAGAAGAGCCTGGAGTCATGGGGGACACAGGCCATGCATTTATAAGGCCCAGCCTGGCAGGGAAGACAGACAATTGAATAGCCACTATAGAAAGTGTGGTGACAGCTATCAGGAGGGAAGAACAGTGGGCCCAGGGAATAACACAGCAGGGGGAAACCAATGTTGATTTAAGGGTAGATCTGAGTGAGACCCAAAGGATAAATAAGGGTGCTCAGGCGAGACGGAGGTCTCACATCATAATGGCTAGAAGGGTGCATTCTAGGGTCTGATGGCCAAGTTTCAAATCCTCGGCAGGTCAATGTACTCATCTCAGCCTGAATTTCCACATTTACAAAATGGAAATTATAATAATTCTGACCTTATAGGTTATTGTCCTCTAGATAAGGATTAAAATATATATTAAAATAAATTTATATGACACATATATAAATATATTTATATGTGAAGTTTATTGTCATAGTATCTGACACATCAGGAGAATTTATAAGGAAAATAATTATGAAGGATGAGGGTAGGAAAAAGTTCTCACTATTGCAAGGATAGCAAGCGTCCCCAGATATAAAAGAGAGAACAAAAAATGAGGCTGAGGAATTTGTGAAGAAGTTTGTTCCGGCTAGATTCTGCATAAGAAGCGGGAGTGTCTGGAACTCAGTTTGGAAAAGCAGGCACCAGAGCGGATCACCTATGCTAGTCTAATCCTGAGGCGGAGCTTCTCTTTTGATGTCTAGATGTCTGGTTCATTCAAAACTGTCCAATCCTACAACTGGCCCCAAAGACAGACATCCCCCTCAATCACTGTTCCCTGGTTTTGACTGCAGTGATCTCTGAGTACCCAATTCTGTCTCAGGTCTGTTGTGTCTTAGTCTGAAGTCATCTGGTTGCAAATGGCAGAAATTGATTCACACACACAAAAAAATAATAATTTTTAAAGGGGCTCACTTAACCAAGAGATCTATGCACAGTCATGGCTGGATCTGGTATTTAAACAAGATTGTAAGCAATCTTTTTCCGTTCTCGTGGTTCTGCTTTTCTTTATGCTGGCTTCATTTTTTTTTTTTTAGACAGAATCTTGCTCTGTCGCATAGACTGGAGTACAATGGCACGATCTTACCTCACTGCAACCTCTGCCTCCCAGATTCAAGTGCTTCTCCTGCCTCAGCCTCCCAAGTAGCTGGGATTACTGGCACCTGCCATCATGCCTGGCTAATTTTTGTATTTTTGTAGAGACCTGGTCCCACCATATTGGCCAGGCTGGTCTTGAACTCCTGACCTCAGGTGATTGCCCGCCCTGGCGTCCAAAAGGCCGGGATTATGGGTGTGAGCCACTGTGCTTGGCCTTATGCCGGCTTCATTCTAAGCCACATTTTTCTCTATGGTAGTAAGTTGGTCATTAGTGACTTTAGGTTTATATTCTGGAAGCCCAGCTACCCCAGCAGAAAGAAGCTTTCTTTCTGCTCATCCCGATAGTCACAAACAAGTTCCAGGGTTCACTCTCCTAGAACTGACTTGGGCCACATTCTCATTACTGAAGCAATCACCATAGCCAGCAGAGTAAATACACGAACTGGCCAGACCAAGGTCACAGGCCCATCCATGGAGCCAAAGATCAAGGTTAGCTCCATCAGAGTCATGGAGTGGGGAGCAGTTGGGTCCTCGGCCCTTCATATATCTTTTTGCAGAACTATATCTCCTTAATGCCTTTGCCTCTGGTTCCCAGGTAGATTAAATTGGAGACACTGATGGAAGGATGGGAGGAGTAAGAAGCCAATAAATTGATCCTTCTCTCTGCTTCAGGTGGTGTCACAATGGCTGTGTCTCTTCCAGGGCCCTCCTTTCATGGTCCCAGCTTCTGCTGATCAGATTCACCATAGTTCTGGCATCCACCAGTTGGCCCTGGGCTCTGGTGGCATTGCCTCCTTTCCTGGTCCCCAGCCCTAGGTGCAAAAGAGAGTGCCTGCTGTCGCTAACCACTGGGCAGCCTCGTCATCTATCTTTGGCCTCTCAGCCCTTCCATCATCTGTATAATCAGCTCCCAATATACATTTCACTCTATTTAAAATACCTGGAGTGGTTCCATTGTGCCAACCAGATCCTGAATCTTACAGCTCCGCTAAGGAAAATCCACAAGAGAGAATAAATGACAGGCAGACAAAATTAATAGATGCCCATCGTGGATTAAATCCTGGTTTGTTCTTGTGAGTTCCTCTTCCAGGAACTGAAGTTTTGCCCTTCATTCCAGCCTGTTCCTGCTTTATTGTTACTTTTGAATATAGCTCTTCTGTGCAGTCTTCAAGGAGGTTCAAAATAACAGCAGCAGCAGCAGCCACAAGCACTTACTTGCCACACACTGTCCAAGAAGTGACTTATATGCTTTACATGTGTTAACTCGGCTCTCATAACGATACTATGAAGCAGTACCACCATATCTCTGCTTTACAGATGAGTAAACCAAGGCACAAAGAAGTAACTTCCTCAAAGTCAAAGAACTGATGAGAGGTCAAGCTAACACTTGAATCTGACATTATAGCTTCAGAGCCTACTTCTTTTTTCTTTTTTTTTTTTTTTGAGGCAAGGTCTCATTCTGTTGCCCAGGCTGAGTGCAGGAGGCACCATGTCGGCTCACTGCAGCCTCCACCTCCCAGGTTCAGGCAATTCTCCTGCCTCAGCCTCCTGAGTAGCTGAAATTACAGGGACATGCCATGATACCTGGCTAAGTTTTGTATTTTTAGTAAAGACAGAGTTTTGCCCTATTGGCCAGGCTGGTCTTGAACTCCTGATCTCAAGTGACCCACCTGCCTTGGCCTCCCAAAGTGCTGGGATTACAGGCATGAGCCACCATGCCTGTCCTGGAGCCTACTTCTTAACCAGGAGGCTTGTCTCTAGGAAAGGGAGGGGTCAGCCAAGGTCTGCAAAGATCCACTTTCCACAGCGTTATTTGGATAAAGGTGGAAATCCCTCTGTGCAGAAGTGACAGGCACACCCTACCCAAAACAGCCAATGTCCAGTCCCCACCACAGGCGCCCACCACCTGGAGGGCTCAGAGGAGGCAAAGACACCCTGCAATTTTGTTTTGGGTTTTCCTCTCGGCAGCAGTTGCCAGCTATGGAGCATAGCCTGACGATCCCTAATAAACTCCGAGTTATAAAAGGGGATTAAAGCTCTATCTGCAAAAATCATTTGTGGTTTAAAACAATCACCATGCTTGCAAGAAATGTGGTGGCAAATTCTGTGAAAATTGCATGAAAACCGTGCCAAACCCTCGCTCAGCATTCCAGTTAGTAGAATCCAAATGAAATGAGGAAATAATCACTGGGCTAAGATGATGCCCAATTAAAGCTAAATTTAGCCAACTCTGGTTTTTCAGAGTTGTCATGAAATCTATTTCAACTTAGACAATAATAATGGCAAACCAAGATAATGAGGGAAGGGATTTAATTTGAAAGGTGGAATGCCATCAATATAATAATTAATATTAAAACACAGACACACACACGGGCCAAATGAATGGGCAGTTTTTGCTTGACATTTTCAGTGATTTCACTGTGGCTTCGTGACTTTTTTTATTTAAAAAAAAAAAGAGCAAGCGAGAAGAATGTCAGGCAATACGGTGATTTTCTTGCCATTTTGTGGCTCTCAGTGACCTGGTGGGTGTCTCATTGCAACACAGCGCAGGAGACGCTAGAGGACCCGACTCTAATTACAAGGCAGGGCAGATTCCGGCTCTGCCCTTCCTGACAACTCCATCGCAGGCCTGGGAGTGATGCCACAGATCTGGCTCTAAATTAGATTGGGAGGAAAGGAGAGACAGTCTGCTCAGGGTGCTGGCAGGCCACACCAAGTGAGGGCTTTAGCTCTGGGCTGCCTTCTCTGTGAGGCTTTGATTCCTCCTCACTTAATATGCGACCCTGAGAAGTAATCAGGAAATGTCTGTGAAGCTTCCAGTCTCATGAAACAGACACAGAGAGGAGAGTGAGATGAGAGGTGAGAGGTGAGAGGAAGTGGTTGATACCGAGAAGCATCCTTCATAGCCAGGATTCTTACACCCGCTGCCACACACAAGTATAACAAGAATGCCTTCGGCTTCAGCTGATTTTCTGCCTTTTCTCAGCCCTTGGAGGCAGGAAAGTGATTACGTGGATACTGACCTGCCCTCTATCTCCAGTGAGAACTGAGTGAGCAGAGATTTGAATTTCTCTTAGAATTCCCCAATATTCAGTTATCATTTCCTAGCTATCAAGCACTTTGTCGTATTTACTGTGTAGTGCAATACTAAAAAGTAAGTTTTATTACCCCCATTTTACAGATTAAGAAACCAGGACTGCAGGAAGTTGAATAACTTCCCCAAAATCCACAGAACAGTTAAGTGGCACATTTGGGATTGAAGCCAAAGACTGCCAGACTATAGTACAATACTGCCTCCTAGCTACTTCCTTCAGCCAGGTGTCAAAATGCCATCGTGTGTATACCCTGATTGTGAGATGTCAGTTTTGAAGATGTTTTTAATATGGTTTTTAAAATGCAAACTATTAACTTTCTGCTTAAAAAATCCAAGTAATGAACAAAGGAGACATTCTCAAACAGACCTGAGTCTCGTCACAATTATTCAAAAAGGAGAATAAATTAGAATGCTCAAAAGAAGTAATAATGCCACACATGAAATGAATCTAAGGTTTTTCAATACTCCCAAGAATAAGATTCAATGAGGAAAAAAAAAGAAACTAAGCATGTATATGCATATGTGTGTTTATAATCAACTCTAATAGTAAGGTAAGAGTATTCATAGCCAGGCATGATGGCACATGCCTGTGGTCCCAGCGACTCAGGAGGCTGAGGTGGGAGGATTGTTTGAATCCAGGAAGTGAAGCTTGCGCTGAGCCAAGATCGCCCCACTGCACTCCAGCCTGGATGACAGAGTGAGACCCCATCTCAAAAAAAAAAAAAAAGATAAGAATATTCACAGTCTTTGCCCTTCCCTGACCACTAAAGAGAATCCACTGTGCTAATCTGACACTCGCCCTTCTCACTCTGGTTCTAAAAGGGTGCTCCATGGAGAAAGGCTGTGTGGGCAGAGCAGGAGTGCAAAAAAAATCAACTAATAAATCCCTCTCTTCATCTTTTTATGAGAGGGGGTAGTTTAAGTAATTTAAAATAGTATCTATCAAAAATAAAGTGACTCAGGAAAGATATTATTAAATACCAGATGCTCATCACAATTTGATCACTTCATACTAAAGATGGTATTTTCCAAAACTGGTTGCAATAATATCTCCCTTCTTATATCCCCTTCTTGTAGTGTAACTTTGACATTCCTCTCATTGAGAGGTGGGTCTAAGTTCTCTTCCACTGAGTTTTGGCAGGCTTGTGATCATGGTGGAGGTGACACTGTGTGACTTCTAAGGCTTGTCCACAAAAAGCAACACAGCTTCTAGCAGGTTGTCTTCAGACACCAGCTCTTGGATTGGCCACCATGTTGTAAGGAAGCTCAAGCAGCTTCATGGAGAGGCCAAGTGTAGATGTTTCAGTTGGCAACCCCAGCTGCATTCCTCACAAGTATCAGTGTCAACTGCTGGACAAGTGTGTAAGTGAGCCTTCCTATGATTCCACACAAAAGCCCCTGAGTCACCCCTAGCCTTCATAGTGAGGTTCTAGACATTATGGTGGAGACAACCTGAGCCCTCTGGACCTCCTTTCATGACCCACAAAATCATGAGCATAATAAAATTGTTGCTGTTTTATGCCATAAGTTTGGGGTGGTTTGTTAGGCTGTAATAGCAATGAGAATAAGGTTCCTTCCTCTCATTCTTCTGATACAGACAGGAGACAGGGAAATACTGGGTGGAAGAGGGTGGTTCCTGGCAAAGGCCCCACCCTCAAGCTTGGAAACCCATGGCCCTAAATGAGAACAGGCATTCCTGTTTTCATACCCAATAGCTGCTTTTGGCCCTCCACGTTCCCCTCTTCTGTACCCATCTAAACCCCAAATTCCCAGCTCCATGAGGAGACAAACAAGAAGAACAGCAGAACGATGCAGCAGAGAGAAGAGAATGAGTATCTGAATGCCAAGAGGAGTTCACTTGGGGATGGTCGGAGAAGAGATTGGCCACTGGATGGCCAAACTTCAGGGGGAGATAATCTTCCCACTCCATCCTCCATCCATCCTGCTGAGAGCCACCTCCACCACTCAAGAAAACCCCCACATTCACCCTTCAAGTCCATGTGCTACCTGATTCTTCCTGGATGCCAGACAAGAACCTAGGTACCAAGAGGGCACTAAGCTGGTTAACACTTAAGTCATCCACAGACAGCAAGACTAAAAGAGTGCACTGTAACATGCACCCACTTGGGCTCTGAGAGTTGCAGATACTGACCCCTGGATGCTGTTGTGGGGTGGAGCCCAGGGGCACTTGCTCCAGCTCCTGCACCTGCCTGTCTGTATGCTCACCCTCCTGTAAGGGGTTTGAGCATGCATGACGGCCGGACAAATGAGCCACGCTCCTGTTGCATATCCTGCGAAGGGGGTCAGGGATACCTCCTGTTTCCACTTCTTACCTTTTATGATGCAAACACTGCCTTGTCATTCTACCTGTGCTCTAATGTAGTTTATATCCACCTTTGTTAAAGCAAGTTTTATTTTATTCCACCAGTAATTACAGTGGTGTCTACCTGACATCAGCTTCTGAGTTTTGCAAGGACAAGTACTTTGGCTTATCGATCTCTGTTCCTCCAGAGTATTTGTTATATGAATGAATAAATGAATGATTGAAATAGGCTGGAAAACATCACCACTTTTGACCTCAATCTCATCTTTTCAAATGTGGAGAAAGCTTGATAAGTTTTAAAGCTACTGTGTTTCTGAAGAGTCATTACTTATGAATCAACATACATGCAATCAATATACCTTCTTAGCCACTATATGAAAAGAGGCTAAGCCAGAAGCCTGGGAATTGAGACAAGAACACTCACAGTTTCTGGTGCAGGTACTGTCTGGGTGCCTCCCACATCCTTTTGTATTCTAAGGGTCTCCCAAGCCAATGCCTACACCATGTCCTCCTGCATGTACTTGCAACTTTTCACCTAAAGGCTTATTTTGAGCTCCTGAGCAGGGCTGGCTAAAGTGCCAGGGGAGTTAAAGTTCTGGAAACAATCATAAGCCAATGATAGATGTGAGTTGGAAGATGTATAATCCTCATTCCCTCATTTCTGGAGGGGATAATTCTGAGGCTCATTCTATATTGTCTCCAAGAGTTTCCCAGCTAGAATGGGCTGTGGCCCTCTGTTAACCTTCTCAATAACTCATCTTTCTTTTTCCACTTCTATTCCCCCAATTCCCTACTGATGCTTTTGGGATCACCTCTGAAATAAACTACGGGCACTCAAACCTCTCCTCGGGGTCTGATTCTGGGAAAAAACAAACTAAGTAGCACAGAAGTCTCATTGACAAAAACTACAAGAAGAAGAAGATATAGATAAAATTCATAGAGTAAGTTACAATTCCTCCCAACAGATTTTGACAAGGGATGCCAATACACATCTCCATGTGTTGTTGATTAAAGATAATCAACTCAAGATTCAGGCCACAATAAAGTATAATAGACAAAGAGTTCCTTTGTGCATTAGTCAGGACATTTTTGGCTACAAGTAACAGAAAATGGATATAGACTGGCTCAAGCAAAAAAGAAATTTATCAGTTTGTGCAACTGAAGTGCAAAAGGAAAAGGAAAGACTTCAGGCATTGGCAGACCCATATCAGTATTATCAAGAAATCTGTTTATCTCCATTGTTCGGCTTTGCTTTTCTCTTGATTGTTTTTAACACTGGGTAAGCTCTTCAAAAGCAATGGGAAGATGCAGGTTCAGATTTACATTCTACTCAGTAACACCAACAGAAATAGAAAGGCTCTTTCCAATATTTCTGTGTGAAGTCTTGGGCTTGGCTCTCATTTCCAAACTGAGGATGGCAGCCAGGGCTTTGCAATATACTGATAGGACAGTCTGGGATATGACCTGTCTGCAGTTGGGGGCGATGGTGGAGGTGACTCCTACCTAAATCATACAGCCTAGCAGTGGTCAAGAATGGTTCCTTGAAGGATGCAGAGTTGAAGAGGAAGGGATACTATCAGGGAAGCACAGCACCCACTACAACATTAAAATAGACTTTCATTTTATAAAAAATGAGAAAGTAAAGATAAGCAAAACCAACCAAACAAATAAATCGAACTTTTCAGATACTCAAGGCAATGAAAATTTCTTCTTCCAGATAAGTCTCTTAGACCATTTGGGCTGCTATAATAAAATATCATTAACTGGGTAGCTTCTAAACAACAGAAATTTATTTCTTATAGTTCTGGAGGCTGGGAAGTTCAAGAACAATGCACCAAAAGATTGGGTGTCCAGTGGGAATCCACTTCCTGATTTATAGATGGTGACTTCTTGCTGTGTCCTCACATGGCAGAAGGGGCAAAGTAGGTCTTTGGCCACTAATTCCATTCATAAGAATGTCACTCTTATGACCTAATCATCTCCCAAAGCCCTCCCCTCTGATGCCATCACCTTGGGGGAGTTAGGATTTATTTATTTATTTAACTTTAGTTTCTGGGGTACATGTGCAGATTGTGCAGGTTTGTTACATAGGTATACACATGCCATGGTGGTGGTTTGCTGCATCCATCGCCCCATCATCTACATTAGGTATTTCTCCTAATGCTATCCATCCCCAATCCCCTCACCCCCTGCTATTCACCCTCTAGCCCCCAAGCCCCCAGTCCCCAGTGTGTGATGTTCCCCTCCCTGTGTCCATGTGTTCTCATTGTTCAGCACCCACTTATGAGTGAGAACATGCAGTGTTTGGTTTTCTGTTCTTATGTCAGTTTGCTGAGAATGATGATTACCAGCTTCATCCACGTCCTTACAAAGGACATGAACTCATCCTTTTTTATGGCTGTATAGTATTCCATGGTGTATATGTGCCACATTTTCTTTATCCACTCTATCACTGATGGGCATTTGGGTTGGTTCCAAGTCTTTGCTATTGTGAACAGTGCCACAATAAACATATGTGTGCATGGGTCTTCATAATGGAATGATTTATAATCCTTTGAGTATATATCCAGTAATGGGATTGCTGGGTCAAATGGTATTTCTGTTTCTAGATCCTTGAGGAATCACCACATTGTCTTCCACAATGGTTGAATTAATTTACAGTCCCACCAACAGTGTAAAAGTGTTCCTATTTCTCCACATCCTCTCCAGCATCTGTTGTCTCCTGATTTTTTAATGATCACCATTCTAACTGGCGTGAGGTGGTATCTCAATGTGGTTTTGATTTGCATTTCTCTAATGACCAGTGATGATGAGCTTTTTTTATGTTTGTTGGCTGCAGAAATGTCTTCTTTTGAGAAATGTCTGTTCATATCCTTTGTCCACTTTCTGATGGATTTTTTTCTTGTAAATTTGTTTAAGTTCTCCATAGATTCTGGATATTAACCCTTTGTCAGATGGGTAGATTGCAAAAATTTTCTCCCATTCTATTGGTTGCTGGTTCACTCTATTGATAGTTTCTTTAGCTGTACAGATGCTCTGGAGTTTAATTAGATTCCATTTGTCTACTTTGGCTTTTGTTGCCATTGCTTTTGGTGTTTTAGTCATGAAGTCTTTGCCCATGCCTATATCCTGAATGGTACTGCCTAGGTTTTCTTCTAGAGTTTTTATGGTGTTAGGCCTCATGTTTCAATCTTTAATCCATCTAGAGTTAATTTTTGTGTAATGTGTAAGGAAGGCATCCAGTTTTAGCCTTCTGCATATGGCTAGCCAGTTGTTTCAATACCATTTATTACATACAGAATCCTTTCCCCATTGCTTGTTTTTGTCAGGTTTGTCAAAGATCAGACGGTTGTTGCTGTGTGGTTTTCTTTCTGAGGCCTCTGTTCTGTTCCATTGGTCTATGTCTCTGTTTTGGTACCAGTACCATGCTGTTTTGATTATAGTAGCCTTGTAATATAGTTTGAAGTCAGGTAGCGTGATGCCTCCAGCTTTGTTTTTTTTTTTTTTTTTTTTTTTTTTTGGTTCCATATGAAGTTTAAGGTGTTTTTTTCTCATTCTGTGAAGAAAGTCATTTGTAGCTTCATGGGGATAGCATTGAATCTATAAATTACTTTGGGCAGTATGGCCATTTTCATGATATTGGTTCTTCCTGGGAGTTAGGATTTTAATATATGAATTTTGGAGGGACGCCAACATTCAGACCATAGCAATAAGCCAGTTTCTCTGATTTGTAATGGATGAAGTCCTGGCTGATAAACTTACATTATTAAAAAAAAAGAGGGTTCCAGGTGAGATGAAGTAAGTACATTCTACCCTGTCTTTGTGTTTTAAAATGTAGCTTTCATTATTATTCAGGCACTGTGGGGCCAACAGATTAGGAGAGGACTGCCATGGAGATGATATTTTGTTACAGTTCCCCAAGAGGAGGGGGTGCCCTGCCCCAAAGAGAGCCACACAGTGAAGCACCAGGGTCATCAGAAGGCAGAGGGAAGAGCCTTCACAGTGGTTTTCATGGAAAAGAATGAGCAAGGCAGGGTCAGGAGGCATAGGATTGACTAGTTCAACAACAGCAGGCTGGGGGTAGAAGGGCTGTCCTGAGTTGTCTGATATCTGGCCCTGGGGTAATGAGAACAGGTAGATGATGACCTGGAGAGTAAGGGCCCAATATAAGGGATGGTTGGTGGGTATGAGCTTTGGATTAGTTGGTTTACATATGAAAGGTGTGCTCCCAGGGAAGGTGTTTGCTACCTTAGGAATTAGCTACCCTGGAGAGGGGTAGTCCTTCCCCCTCAAATCATCAAGGCCCCAGATGCCAAAGTATCAAGAATAAAGAAAGTAAGAAAATAAAACTAATATATTCTGTCATTGAAAGCAGCTACACCACCTGGAGAGATTTCAGGTATCAGCTATCTGAAGACTCTGAAAGTAAATAGCAGCAGATGGTTAGGGAAGAAGAGCCGAATTTGAAGCCATCTCTGGTATCCACTGGTCTGAACTCAATGCAGCCTGAAACCTGGAACAGGCATCAATATGAACAGAGAAAGCTCCAGGAGAAGCCTCTTGTTTCAGCTTCAGGAGAGGGAGAGGGGCCTCCAAATATTAAGAGAGGGTGGGAAATAACAACTCTCTTTTTTAAAATCTTTCTTATCTTTTTTCCTTCTGTTGCTCCTCAGCCCACAGGCTGTCTTGAGGTGCTAATGGCAGTGGTTTCAGAGGTAGACACGGAGGTTCCCAGACACACAGACACAGAGGCTCCTCGTTGATAGGAGGAGCTGTGGTCCCCAGAGAGGGAGGCAAACTTCTGTTGTTTCTTTACTGTCTCAGTCCCCAAATTGGTCCCAGGCATCAGCATAGCTGTGGAATATATGGCAGAGGGCAGATTAATAGGGCCCCAGATTTCTGTCTAAACGAGCACATAGGGGAGCTCAGGGAGCTGAGAAGTGTTGAGGACATTCAGGAGAGAAGGAAAAGATTGCTTATAAACTCCTGGACTCACCCCTGGGCTACTCACACCTGGATATGACCCTACACAACATATATAGACCTTAGCACTGAGCTACAAAAGACACGATTGCCCAGGCTCTAGGCTGGGCCCTGGGTGGTGAACATAGGAGACAGATCTGAACAACACTGCACTGCCAAGGAGTCAAAACCCGAGCTTACCCTAAGACCACAATCCCCAGAGAGCTGGTTGGAAATTGACAACTGAACCTGACTGGGTTGATTACCTGCTAAAATAAAAACGTCAACATTTCCATGGGATTTAAGCAAAACCCAGAGTTTTGTAACATAATATTTAACATGTCCAGGATACAAACCAAAATTACTCAGCATACAAAAAAACAGAGAAATCTTGATACACTCGGGAAAAGATGCCACCACTGAGCTAACACAGATATTGGAATTATTTGACAAAGACTTTAAAGCAGCTATTCAAGAAATGCTTCAGCAAGAAATCCTAAACACTCTTAAAATACATGGAAACAATGGAAAATCTAAGGAAAGGAATGGAAAATGTAGAGAATGAAATAAATATTTTAAAACAGAAAACACAATAATGGAAATAAAAGCTCACTTAACGGTCTCATCAGCTGAAGGAAGATGTAGTGGAAAAAGTCCATGACCTTGAAGATACATTAATAGATTGTATACAGTCTGAACAACAGAGGAGGAAAAAGACAATAAAAAACAAACAGAGCTTGAGCGACAATACCAAAAAGTTTAACATTCCTCTCACTGGAGTCTGAGAGGAAGATAAAGAATGAAGCATGCAAACTACTTTTGAAGAAATAACCACTTTAAAATTTCCCAAATTTGGCAAGAGGAATAAACCTGCTGAATTAGGAAGCTCAGCAAACTTCAAACAATATAAACCTATAGGAAACCTATGCCCGGACCTATCATAATAAAACTTCTGAAAATCAAAGAAAAAGAAAAAAGTCTTGAAAGCAACAAGGAACAATGGGCACATTACTTACAGGAGAACAATCGAAGTGACTGCAGATTACTCATGAGAAACCTCAGAGTTCATATTTCTGCACAATATATATTTAAAGTGCTGAAAGAAAACAAATGTCAAGCTAGAATTCTATTTTAGCAAGAATGTCCTTCAGGAATGAGTTGAAATAAGGACATTTTCAGGTGTCCATAATTATAATGGGAAAACTCAACATTCTTTATTCAGTAACTGACAGAACAGATAGATAGAAAATCAGCAAGGAAATAAAAGAACTGAACAACATCAATAAACAATTGGGTCTAATTAATATGTACACAACATTCCACCTAGCAACAGCAAAATATACAGTCTTTACAAGTGCATGTGAAACATTCACCAAGATAGACAATATTCTGGGTAATAAAACAGAACAAATATGAAAGAATTAAAATTATATGAAGTATCTTCTCTGACTATAATGGAATTCAATTTGAAATAAAAAAGAAAAGTTAGGAAAAATCTCCAAACACTTGATAATTATTAATACACTGCTAAATAATTTACCTGTCAAAGAAGTTTCAAGGAAAATTAGAAAATATTGTGCAGTGAATGAAAATGAAGAAAAATATATCAAAATTTGTGTGGTATAGCTAAAGCTGTGCTTAGAGGAAAATTCTTACCATTAAATGTTTATATTATAAAAGAAAGTCTTAATAATAATTCATGTTTCCACATTAACAAACTAAAAAAAGGAAAATAAAAACTGCAAATCAATTAAAAGAAAGGAAATAATGAAGATGAAAAGAGAAATCAATTAAGTTGAAAATAGAGAGATAATAAAATCAATGAACTAAAAGAGTTGGTTCTCTGAAAAGATCAGTAAAATTTATAAATGTCTAAAAAGACTGACAAAGGAAAAAAAAAGAGAATGAATATCAGGAATTTCAGAAATGAAACAGGTCATGTCACTTGCTGGGAACTGGAGTGTAGTTCCCAGCAAGAACAACTCAGAGGGTGAGTGCCCACTGCATTTCCAAACAAATTTTCACTGCCCACAGACCAGGAGATTCCTAGGCTGAAAAGCACCATGGGTTTTCAACATGGCAGGTTTCAGCCAGTGCGGGGTTGGCACACAGAAACACACAAATCTGGGTGGCTGTTTCAACTGGCACCTGGAACTCCTGGGAGACAGTGCCACCCATTCAACTGAAAGGGAGGGGGCTGAGACAGGGAGCCAGGCAATCTGGCTCAGCAGGTACCACCCCCACAAAACAAGAAATCAGAAATGCTCTGGATTGAGAGTTTCCCAGCAAGTGTAGCTGGACCTGGGACAGTCC
Source organism: Plecturocebus donacophilus (assembly GCA_004027715.1). Lineage (NCBI taxonomy): Eukaryota > Metazoa > Chordata > Mammalia > Primates > Pitheciidae > Plecturocebus > Plecturocebus donacophilus. The sequence goes on from PVKP010004736.1 coordinate 74,400, forward strand.
AGCTCACTGAGGGGAAGGGTGACCACCACTAACAAGGCAGTCTGCCACTACCAAGGCAGTTCACACAGCAGCCGGGCAGATCCTATGGCAGCTCAGCAACACCTTTGCTGGCAGATTGTGACTAGACTACTCCATGCAGTGCAGGGCATCTATGAAAAAAGGCAGCAGCACAACAGGAACTTATACATAAAGCCAACCTTCCTAGGACAGAGCACCTGGGAAAAGAGTTGGTTATGAGTTCCGTTGCAGGAGACTTAAAAGTACCTACCCAGCAGCTCTGCACAGAACAACGGCACTCCCAGCACAGCACTTGAGCTCCTGTAAGGGACAGACTGTCTCCTCAAGCAGCTCCCTGACCCCTGTATACCTGAAGAGACACCTCATAAAGGAGAGCTCAGGCTGACATCTGGCAGGTATCCTTCTGGGACAAAGATAACAGAAGAGGAAGCTGGCAGCAACCCTTACTGTTCTGCAGCCCCCATGGGTGATCCCCAGGCAAGCAGGATCTGGAGTGGACCTCCAGCAGTCCTGCAGCAGAGGGTCCTGACTGTTAGAAGAAAAACCAAGAAACAGAAATCAACAAAAAGGACGTCCACTCAGAGACCCCATCCAAAAGTCACCAACTACAAAGACCACAGATAAAGCCACTAAGATGGGAAGAAACCAGCACAAAGAGGATGAAAACACCAAAAACCAGAATGCCTCTCCTCCTCCAAAGGATCACAACTCCTCACCAGCTAGGGATCAAAGATGAATGGAGAATGAATCTGATTAATTGAAAAAAACAGGCTTCAGAAGGTGGGTAACAACAAACTTCTCAGAGCTAAAAGAACATGTGCTAACCCAATGCAAGGAAACTAAGAACCTAGAAAAAGGGTTAGATGAGATGCTAACTAGAATAAGCAGCTTAGAGAAGACTATAAACGACTTGATAGAGCTAAAAAACAACACGAGAACTTTGCGAATGATACACAAGTTTCAATAGCTGAATCGACCAAGCAGAAGAAAGGAAACCAAAGACTGAAGATCAACTCAATGAAATAAAACAAGAAGGCAAGAATAGAGAAAAAAGAGTGAAAAGAAATGAACAAAGCTTCCAAGAAATATAGGATTATGTGAAAAGGCCTAATCTACATTTGATAGGTGTAACTGAATGTGATGGAGAGAATGAATCCAAGCTGGAAAACACTCTTCAGGATATTATCCAGGAAAACTTCCCCAACCAAGCAAGCCAGGCCACCATTCAAGTCCAGAAAATACAGATAACATGACAAAGATATTCCTCAAGAAGAGCAACCCCAAGGCACATAATCGTCAGATTCACCAGGGTTGAAATGAAGGAAAAAATGCTAAGGGCAGCCAGAGAGAAGGGTCGGGTTGCCCACAAAACGAAGCTCATCAGACTCACAGCAGATCTCTCAGCAGAAACCCTACAAGCCAAAAGAGAGTGGGGCCAACATTCAATATCCTTAAAGAAAAGAACTTTCAACCCAGAATTTCATATCCAGCCAAACTAAGCTTCATAAGCAAAGGAGAAAGAAAATCCTTTATGGACAAGCAATTGCTGACAGACTTCATCACCACCAGGCCTGCCTTACAAGAGCTCCTGAAAGAAGCACTAAACAAGGAAAGGAACAACCAGTACCAGCCACTCCAAAAACGTACCAAATAGTAAAGACCATCGACACAATGAAAAAAATGCATCAACTAATGGGCAAAACAGCCAGCTAGCATCAAAATGGCAGGATCAAATTCACACATAACAATATTAACCTTAAGTGTAAATGGGCTAAATGCCCCAATCAAAAGACACAGACTGGCAAGTTGGATAAAAAGTCAAGACCCATCGGTGTGCTGCATTCGGGAAACCCATCTCCTGTGCAAGGACACACGTAAGCTCAAAATAAAGGGATGTAGGAAGATTTATCAAGCAAATGGAGAGCGAAAAAAAAAGCAAGAGTTGCAATCCTAGTCTCTGATAAAATGGACTTTAAACCAACTAAGATCAAAAGAGACAAAGAAGGGCATTACATAATGGTAAAAGGATCAATGCATCAAGAAGAGTTAATGATCCTAAATATATACTCAGCCAATACAGGAGCACTCAAGTACATAAAACAAGTTGTTAACGACCTACAAAGAGACTTAGACTCCCACACAATAATAGTGGGATATTTTAACACTCCACTGTCAATATTAGATCAATGAGACAGAAAATTAACAAGGATATCCAGGACTTGAACTCAGATCTGGACCAAGCAGACCTAATTGATGTCCACAGAAATTTCCACCCCAAATCCACAGAATATACATTCTTCTCAGCACTGCATTGCACCTGCTCTAAAACTGACCACATAATTGGAAGTAAATCACTCCTCAGCAAATACAAAAGAATGGAAATCATAACAAACAGTCTCTCAACACAGGGCAATCACATTAGAACTCAGAATTAAGAAACTAACTCAGAACTGCACAGTTTCATGGAAACTGAACAACTGGCTCCTGAATGTTGACTGGATAAACAATGAAATGAAGGCAGAAATAAAGATGTTATTTGAAATCAACAAGAATGAAGACACAACGTACCAGAATCTCTGGGACACATTTAAAGCAGTGTTTAGAGGGAAATTTATAGCAATACATGAGAAGCCAGGAAAGATCTAAAATCGACACTCTATCATCAAAATTGAAACAGCTAGAGGAGCAAGATCAAGAAAAAAAACTCAAAAACTAGCAGAAGACAAGATATAACTAAGGTCAGAGCAGAACTGAAGGAGACAGAGACACAAAAAAACCCTTCAAAAAAAAAATCAATAAATCCAGGAGCTGGTTTTTTGAAAAGATCAACAAAATCGACCGCTAGTCAAATTAATAAAAAAGAAAAGAGAGAAAAATCAAACAGATGCAATAAAAAACGATACAGGGGATACCACTGATTCCACAGAAATACAAATGACAATCAGAGATTACTACAAACAACTCTATGCACACAAACCAGTAAACCTGGAAGAAATGGATAAATTCCTGGACACTTGCACCCTCCCAAGCCTAAACCAGGAAGCAGCTGAAACCTTGAATAGAACAATAACAACGGCTGAAGTTGAGGCAGCAATTAATAGCCTACCAACCAATAAAAGTCCGGGTCCAGACGGGTTCACAGCCAAATTCTACCAGATGTACAAAGAGGAGCTGGTACCATTCCTTCTGAAATTATTCCAAACAATACAAAAAGAGGGAATCCTTCCCAAATCATTCTATGAGACCAACACCATCCTGATACCAAAACCCATCAGAGACTCAGCAAAAAAAGAAAACTTCAGGCCAATATCCATGATGAACACAGATGCAAAAATCTTCAATAAAATACTGGCGAACTGATTGCAACAGCACAGCAAAAAGCTTATCCATTACGATCAAGTAGGCTTCCTTCCAGGGATGCAAGGCTGGTTTAACATATCAAAGTCTATAAACACAATCCACCACATAAACAGAACCAAAGACAAAAACCATATGATTATCTCAATAGATGCAGAGAAGGCCTTTGACAAAATTCAACAGTGCTTTATGCTAAAAATTCTCAATAAACTAGGTATCGAAGGAACATATCTCAAAACAATAAAAGCTATTTACGACAAACCTAAAGCCAATATCATACTGAATGGGCAAAAACTGGAAGCATTCCCTTTGAAATCCAGAACTAGATAAGGATGCCCTCTCTCACCACTCCTATTCAACATAGTATTGGAAGTTCTAGCCAGAGCAATTAGGCAAAATAAATAAATAAATAAATAAAAGGCATTCAATTAGGAAAAGAGAAAGTCAAATTGTCTCTATTTGCAGATGACATGATTGTGTATTTAGAAGACCCTATCATCTCAGCCCCAAATCTCCTTAAACTGATAAGCAACTTCAGCAAAGCCTCAGGATCCAAAATCAATGTACAGAAATCACAAGCAGTTCTATACACCAATAACAGACTAACAGAGAGCCAAATCATGAGCAAACTCCCATTCGCAACTGCTACAAAGAGAATAAAATACCTAGGAATACAACTAACAAAGGATATAAAGGGTCTCTTCAAGGAGAACTACAAACCACTGCTGAATGAAATAAGAGAGGACACAAACAGATGGAGAAACATTCCATGCTCATGGTTAGGAAGAATCAATATCGTGAAAATGGCCATACTGCCCAAAGTAATTTATAGATTCAGTGCTATCCCCATCAAGCTGCCAATGACCTTCACAGAACTGGAAAAAAAACACCTTAAACTTCATATGGAACCAAAAGAGAACCCTCATAGCCAAGACAATCCTAAGCAAAAAGAACAAAGCCAGAGACATCACACTACCTGATTTCAACCTATACTACAAGGCTACAGTAATCAAAACAGCATGGTACCGGTACCAAAACAGAGATATAAACCAATGGAACAGAACAGAGGCCCTGGAGGCAATGCCACACATCTACAACTGTCTGATCTTTGACAAACCTGACAAAAACAAGCAATGAGGAAAGAATCCCCTGTTTAATAAATGGTGTTGGGAAACTTAGCTAGCAGTGTGCAGAATGCAGAAACTGGACCCCTTCCTGATACCTTACACTAAAATTAACTTCAGATGGATTAAAAACTTAAACATAAGACCTAACACCATAAAAACCCTAGAAGAAAGCCTAGGCAAAACCATTCAGGACACAGGCATAGGCAGAGACTTCATGACTAAAACACCAAAAGCATTGGCAACAAAAGCCAAAATAGACAAATGGGACCTAATTAAACTCCAGAGTTTCTGTATAGCAAAAGAAACAATCATAAGAGTGAACTGGCAACCAACAGAATGAGAAAAAATTTTTGCAATCTACCCATCTGACAAAGGGCTAATATCCAGAATCTAGAAAGAACTAAAACAGATTTACAAGAAAGAAACAAACTCATCCAAAAGTGTGCAAAGGATATGAACAGACACTTTTCAAAAGAAGATATATTTGAGGCCAACCAACATATGAAAAAATGCTCATCATCACTGATTATTAGAAAAATGCAAATCAAAACTACATTGAGATACCACCTCATGCCAGTTAGAATGGCAATCATTAAAAAATCTGGAGACAACAGATGCTGGAGAGGATGTGGAAAAAATAGGATCACTTTTACACTGTTGGTGGGAGTGTAAACTAGTTCAACCATTGTGGAAGACAGTGTGGCGATTCCTCAGGGACCTAGAAATAGAAATTCCATTTGACCCAGCAATCCCATATATACTGGGTATATACCCAAAGGATTACAAATCATTCTATTATAAAGACACATGCACACGTATGTTCATAGCAGCACTGTTTACAATAGCAAAGACCCGGAGCCAACCCAAATGCCCATCGACGATAGACTGGACAAGGAAAATATGGCACATATACACCATGGAATACTATGCAGCCTTAAAAAAATGATGAGTTTGTGTCCTTTGTAGGGACACAGATGAATCTGGAAACCATAATTCTCAGGAAACTGATACAAGAACAGAAAATCAAATACCACATGTTCTCACTTATAGGCAGGTATTGAACAATGAGAACACATGGACACAGGAAGGGGAGAATCACACACCGAGGTCTGTTGCGGGAGGCCAAGGGAGGGGCAGTGGGAGGGTGGGGAGGTCGGGGAGGGGTAACACGGGGAGAAATGCCAGATGTAGGTGACCGGGAGATGGAGACAGCAAACCGCATTGCCATGTGTGTACCTATGCAACAATCCTGCATGATCTGCACATGTACCCCAGAACCTAAAGTACAATTAAAAAAAAAAATGAAAGAAAATGTCAATAGTGCTATAACTATTATATAAATTGAATTCATAATTTAAACTTTCCAAAAAAACAAATCTGCAATTCCAGACAGTTTCACAGTAAAATTCTAGCAAATGTTTAATGATGAAATAATGACAATTCTATACAATATTTTCCTGAAGACAGAAGAGGAGGGAATACTTCCCAACTAATTTATCATGATGCTGAAACCAATGACAGTACAAGAAAAAAAACACTACATGCTAATATTCTTCATGAACCTATGATATGGTTTGGCTGTGTTCCCACCAAAATCTCATCTTGAATTGTAGTTCCCATAATCCTCATGTGTCCTGGGAGGGACCCTATGGGAGATAAATTGAGTCATGGAGGTGGTTACTGCCATGGTGCTGTTCTCATGATATTGAGTGAATTTTCACAAGATCTGATGGTTTTATAAGGGGATTTTCCTCCTTTTGCTCAGTATTTCTTCCTGCTATCATGTGACAAAGAACGTGTTTGCTTCCCCTTCCACCATGATTATATGTTTCCTGAGGCCTCCCCAGCCATGCAGAACTGTGAATTAATTAAACCTCTTTCCTCTATAAATTTCCAGTCTCAGGCAGTCCTTTATAGCCATGTAAGAATGGACTAATATAACACAGATGCAAAAATTCTTAACAGAATTTTAGGCATTTGAAGCTAGCAATGTACAAAAAGAATAATAAATTACAACCAAGTGGAGTTTCTCCTGGGCTATGCCAGGTTAGTTGAGTATTTGAAAATCAGTCACTGTAATAGGAAAAGTCAAAAGGAAAAAAAGCCATATGATCGTATCAATTAATAAAGTAAAAACACTTCACAAAATTCATTATCAATTTATGATTTAAAGAAATTATAAAAAACTGTTACCAAACCACAAAAAGAAACCTTTGTCAACCTAGTAAAGGATATCATTGAAAAACCAACAAAAATCACACTTAATGGTCAAAGATTGAATGCTTTCCTCCTATAGATAAGAACAAAGCAGACTTCCTCTACCTCCATTCCTATCCGAGCCAGTGCAGTTAGGCAAGAGAAAGAAAGGAATCCATATTGGAAGAGAAGAAATAGAACTATCCCTGTTCACAGATGAAATGATTGTTTACATGTGTCAAAAAAATAGAGACACTAGACACAGACATCCCTCCTAAAACAAGTAAGTGAATTTAGCAATGTTGCAGAGAACAAGTAAAAAAAGAAGTTGATCATATTTCTATATACTTATTGCTAATAAGGAACTGGAAACCAGGTATTTTTCAAATGCTGTTTAAAATAACTCTAAACATTGAAACACTTATGTATAAATTTAATACAACATGTAAAGGGTCAATAAAATGTGGATGAAATAAATCAAAGAAGACCTAAATAACTGAAAAGACATACTACACTCAAAAATTGGAAGATTACAATGTAAAGATGTTAATCCCCCCAAATTCATCTATAGATTTAATATAAATGCAATCAAAATTCCAATACGATTTTTTGTAGACAGAAATAAGTTGATTCTAAACGTATATGGAAAGGCAAAGAAAGAATAGCTAGCGTGATTTTAAAAGGAATAGAGTTGGAGAAATCACATTTTTCCATTTCAAGACTTCTGTAAAGCTGCAGTAATTGAGATCAAGATAGCATGGTATTGGCAGAAAGATAAACATGTAGATCAACGGAACAGAATAGACTGCCAGAAATAGACCTACACAAAGATGGCCAACTGATGTTATTTTAATTGAAGTATAATTCACATACAGTACAATGCAGCAACTTGAAGTGTGCAAATTGATGCGTTTTGACTAGTGCATATACCCATGTAACCCACACCCTGTAAAGTATATTCCCATTTCCACTACTTCAGAAAGTTCCCGTGTTGCCTATCCCCATAGGCAACTACTGTTTTACCAGTTGACCTTGTCATCAATGTGCAGAGGCAATTCAATAGGGAAAGGATAGTCTTCTCAATAAGTGATGTTTAAAGCATTTGCAGATCCAAATACAGTAAGATGAACCTTGACCTAAATCTCATACCTTATACCAAAACTAACCCAAACTAAGTTATACATTTACATGTAAAGTACAAAATTATAAAACGTTTGGAATTAAACATAGGGAAAAATCATGATCCATAACAAAAAAAAATTGATAAATTGGACTTCATCAGAATTAAAAACTTGTTCTGGGAAAGACACTCTTAAAAGAATGAAAAGACAAACTACAGACAGAGAAAATAAGTTACCAATCACATATCCAACAAAAGACTTGTATTCAGAATGTGTTAAGAACTCTTGAAACTCAACATTAAGAGAACAAACAGTCCAATATTTAAAATGAGCAGAAGACTTGAACAGACACTTCACTAAAGGGGATATATGGATGGCAAATAAGCACACAAGATGATGTTCAACATTATCATCCATTAGGGAAAGGCAAATTAAACCACGGTGAGATACCCTCCATACCTATTAGAATGGCTGAAAATTTAAAAATACTCTGGCAAACACTGTGACAGTTTCTCATAAAGTTATAAGCACATCTACCAGTTGACTCAGCAATCCCATTCCTAGGAATTACCTAGGTATTACAACATGAAACTTATCTTCACCTGCAAAACCATACAGGAATGATTATATCAGCTCTATTTATAAGACATACTGCACTCATAAATGGGAAGACAACAATGTAAACATGTGAATCCTCCCCCAAATTCATCTACAGATTTAACACAAACCCAGCTCTATTTATAATGATTATAGCAGCCAAAAACTGGAAACAGCTGAACGCTCTACAACAGGTGAAAAAAGAGTTACGTCCGCGCAATAGAATTCCACTCAGTAGTAATAAGAAGAATAATTTTAAAAAGGATTATGGATACATGCAACAGCATGGATAACTCTCAAAGACATTATGTTGAGTGAAAGAAGCCAGTCTCAAAAAGTTAGATACTATATGATTCCATCTATGTAATCTTGTGGAAGAGACAAAATTTTGCTGTTGGGTAATGGCAGTGTTTGCTAAGGGTCAGGGTTGCAGGGTTCAGGCAGGGGGTCCTGACTGCAAAAGGATAGCATGATGAAGTTTTCTGGGTGGTGGAATTGTTTTGTATTCTGATTGTGGGAGTGGTTATTTGAATGTGTACATGCATTAGAATTCACAGAACTGTGCTCACATACAAAGTCAATTTTGCTGTATGTTCATTTAAAAATAGTTTTAAGAATTTTTAAAAAAGAGTTAAAATGTTTTCAATGAGACAAACATAACAGTAAGAAAATACTTGTCTAGAATGTGTCATTTATTTATTTTCAGTGTTCAAACATTCAGGAAAAATATATTGTGTTATTTTGTAGGTAAAGCTGAAAAGGAAAAAATAAAATTAAAAAGGGAAAAAAAAGTAAGTATTGCCTTAAGCAGGGGTTCCCAAGCTTCAGTTTCTGTAAGAATCATCTGGAGAATTTTTTAACATTGTTTTTTCCTACACTTCACCCCATCCTCATTCTTTGAGAAATTACTTGGCTGGAACAGAAAAGGTAAGTTTTCTCAGCTGCATAGGTAGAGACACAACGTGTTCTATAATGCCAGATTAAGACCATACTGGGCTTGTTCCAGTAAATCAAAGTGAGTTGCTTCTGGATTCAGTTAAGTCATTAGGACAAAATCTTCCTTCAGAGAGTTTACATTTGCAGTGGTTGGGCTTGTAAAATGAGACACATAAATAAACCCTCCTCCTACCAGCAAAATGAAAGCATTTTTTTCCTCTTCACGGATTGAAGCAGTTCAAGTGAGCGTCTTTGAGTTTTCCTAGGCAGTCACCAAGGAACATTATCCTTAAAAAATCAGTTGATGATTTAAATGACTGCTCCAAGTTATTGGTAGAACATGAAGTTTTTTGTTTTGTTTTGTTGGTTTTTGTTTTTCTGGTGGGAGGCAGGGAGAGATGTTATTGTATAGAAGCAACCACATATGGCATTTTGGATTCTGGAAAATAATGTCAAAAGCACAACTAAGAAAGTCCTCTCTTTCCTATAGTTTCAGTTTGATATTAGCCTAACTTTAAATTCTGTTTTTAAAGTAATGTTGAAGGGGTCGTATCTGATTTTTCATAGACTTTTTCTTTTTTTAAAAAAAGAGAGAAGTAAACTCCTAACATGCTTATAGTTTCATTATCTCCCTAATTACCCAAAGTTTTGGAATAATTCTAAGTTTTAACATTCTAATTACTCTAAATTTTGGAATAATGCAAATTAAACTGTTATCTAACTTGTTGACCTTGTAGAAAGAGTAGAAAGGGAACAAAAGCTGGATATTTTGATTCCAGAGACACTGGTTTCATGACAGTTTTGGGTATGACCCAAAAGTTCCACCCAACAAAACAGTAGCTGTTTTCTCCAACCCACATGGCCACACTCAGGTCAAATATTCTGAACCAAAGGCACAGGCTGATTCCCAGCCCTGGGCCCCTTCACCAGCCTAAGGGGATAACTTGGGAATTTCAAACATCCAGGGTTGCCACAGCATCATACCTCATCTAAAGTGGGTCCCTCTTTGTAGGATGAAAAGAAAAGCTTTTGTTGCACCTTTCAGCAAAGGAAGAGGGTTTGGCTCAGCAAAAGGGCAGGATGCAGATGAAACTCACAGGCCTAACCTCTGTTGGCCTTGCCAGCCTTGAGAATGGGAATACCCTGGCCGGCAGGCCTGATCCTAAGAGCTATGTTCAAAAGTACAACACAAGTTTGCCACTTTGAAAAACCATCTGGCAGTTTCTTACAAAACTTAACATGCAATCCAGCAATTGGGTTCTTAAGTATTTACCCAGTGAGTTGAAAACTTATGTCGACAGAAAAACACTCACACAGATGTTTATCGAAGCTTTATTTGTAATTGTAAAACTTAGAAGCAACCAAGATGTGGCCGGGTGCAGTGACTCACCCCTGTAATCCCAGCATTTTGGGATGCCGAGGTGGGCGGATCATTTGAGATCAGGAGTTTGAGACCATCCCAGCCAAAGTGGTGAAACCTTGTCTCTGCTGAAAATTCAAAAATTAGCTAGGCGTGCTGGCAGTCACCTGTAATCCCAGCTACTCAGCGGGCTGAGGTAGGAAAATTGTTTGAACACAGGACGTGGAAGTTGCAGTGAGCTGAGATCATGTCACTTCACTCCAGCCTGGATAAGAGTAAGACTCCATCTACCAAAAAAAAAAAAAAAAGCAGCAACCAAGATGTCCTTCAATTGGTGAATGGCACATCCATTCAATGAGATATTATTCAGTGATAAAAAGAAATGAGCTATTAAGCCATGGAAAGATATGGAAAAACCTTAAATGCATATTACTACATTAAAGAAACCAATCTGAAAAGGCTGTGTACTGTATGATTCTAAGTATATAACATTCTAGAAAAGGCAAAACTATAGAAATAGTAAAAAAAATCACTGGTGGCCAGTGGCTGGAGAGGGAGGGATAATTCGGTGGAACAGGGGCTGGGCGCGGTGTCTCACGCCTGTACTACCAGCACTTTGGGAGGCCAAGACAGGTGGATCACTTGAGGTCAGGAGTTTGAGACCAGCCTGGCCAACATGGTAAAACCCCATCTCTACTAAAAAAAAATCAGCCAGGCATGGTGGCAGGTGCCTGTAATCCCAGCTATTTGGGAGGCTAAGGCAGGAGAATCGCTTGAACTCAGGAAGCAGAGGTTGCAGTGAGCTGAGATCGTGCCATTGCACTCCAGCCTGGGCAACAAGAGCAAAGCTCCATCTCAAAAAAAAAAAAAAAAAGGTGGAGCACAGGGGATTTTTTTTAGGAATGAAGCTATTCTGCATGATTCTGTAATGGTGGATACAGGACATCATGCATTTTTCAAAACTCAGAATGTTCAACACCAAGTGAGCCCTAATGTAATCTATGAACTGTAGTTAAAAATCATGTAGCAGGGCTGAGTGTGCTGGCTCATGCCTATAATCCCAGTACTTTGGGAGGCTGGGGTGGGCGGATCACAAGGTCAGGAGTTTGAGACCAGTCTGGCCAACATGGTGAAACCCCATCTCTACTAAAAATACAAAAATGAGCTGGGCGTGGTGGTGCATGCCTGTAATCCCAGCTACTCTGGAGGCTGAGGCAGGAGAACTGCTTGAACCAGGACCCAGGAGGCAGAGATTGCATTGAGCCAAGATTGCACCACTGCACTCCAGCCTGGGCAACAGAGTAAGACTCTGTCTCAAAGAAACAAAACAGAAAAGAAAAATCATGTATCAATATTGGCTCATCAATTGTAGCACATGTGCCATGCTAATGCAAGGTGTTGGTAATAGCGGAAATGGCTGTGTGTGCGTATGTGTAGGTAGGTGTGAGAGCATATATGGAAACTCCCTGTACTTTCCACTCAATTGTTCTGTAAATTTAAAACTGTTTAAAAAATAAAGTTTCCTAATTAAAAACATATACACAAAACACATGTGGAGGGCCTCTTGCCCTGGGCAGGTCCCCAGGCCACATTGCAACATCTTGTGATCTTGTGGATTTGCTTTAGTTTCCTTGATGGTTTGCACCCTGGGTTTTCTGAACTTCAAAGGACCCTGGCCACCTGAGGTGTTCATTCCTACCTGTTGCCTGTCTTGGCCACCTTCAAAATCACCTGCAGTACTAGACAAGCTCTGCCCACGCCAAGAATGTTTTGGCTTCCTCCACAGGTTTACCCACAGTACCTTGAGTCTTTATGTCTCTGAGTGACAATTTTCTCATCCATCAAATGGACATCATGACACAATCTGCCTTTACACTTGTTCTCATGCAACCCATATGTACCAAGTTCCTTCCTTGTACCAGGCACTGTTCCAGGCACGAGGGCTGCTACTATGAAGAAAGGAGACAAAATTCCCTGTCCATGTGGGCTTCCATTCTAGGAATGCATTAGTAGGAAAATTCATGGAATTTCTAAAATAGTGTTTGGCTCATAGCAGATGCTTGATAAATAGCAGCAACTGTAGCGGTGAGTGCACTGCCTCTACTGGGACAAGAGCTATCATTTGAGGCTTGGCAGGAAACACTTGTGCAAACCCTATAAATGCCAGCCCCAGGGAGGCTGCAGCAACGTTATGCCCCAGCAGATGGCAGCAGCTGAAGACACATCCTGCGGTGGCCCTGAGTGCCAGCTAAAGGGAGGAAGGAGGGATGGTCTGATGAATGAGAGGCTCAGACTGTTATCCTCTGGATCACAACAAAATCCTGTTCTTTCCTCCTGAAAACAGAGCTCCTTATCTTATCGAATCATCTCTAGCTTTGTCCTTTCAAAAGCAGCCACTTAACTCTCTGCAGCAGGGAGACAAATCCTTCCCAGCCCTGCAAGTCAGACCTGAGGTTTCAGCTGCGGAATTTCAGAGGGAAACATCCTGAGAATTCAGCGAGTTCAGAGGGTCTAAAGTCAAAGGCCTCTAGAGGGCAGGTGGGGAATGATTGTATGAGCAGGAGGAAAGAGGAGAATTGGCTGAAATGCCTCTTAGAGTTCTTTCTGGCTCCACCAGATAGGGCAGTACAGATGCCCCAAATGCTGGGAGGAGCCAGATATCTGGACTGTGATGTGACGTCACCCCATTTTCTTTTTTCCTGAGACAGGGTCTTACTCTGTCCATCATGGCTCACTGCAACCTCTGCCTCCTGGGCTCAGGCGATCCTCCCTCCTCAGCCTCTAGAGAATCTGGGACTACAGGTGCACACCACCATGCCTAGTTAATTTATTTTTCCTTTTTTGTTGCTTTTTTTTTTTTTTGGTAGAGATGAGCGTTCACCGTGTTGCCCAGGCTGATCTCAAACTCGTGAGCTCAAGCAATCCACCCATTTTGGCCTCCCAAAGTGTTGGGATTACAGGCCTGAGCCATGGCACCTGGACTGTTGCCTCATTTTCACAGCACAGTGTTGCCCCAAGAACTTGTCTGCCAACTAGATTTGGGCTGAGCCCTCTAAGTTGTGACCCCTGACACTTCACTTGAGCTATTTCCAGATAAATTACACGTCCTAATGGAAGCCGGAGAGGAGTGGTAATTTGCTGAAGGACACCCTGAGAGTTGGGCACAGGCCAGAGATGAACTGAGTTCCCCTTACTGGTTCTGCTTGTAAAGCTGCATCCCTTTGCCATTAAGTGGGGTGTATGTGTGTGCGTGTGTGTGTGTGTGTCTGAAAAAAAAAAGTGGTTAAAATATGGAGTAGCCTGAGATAACTGCAACTATATTACTTCTCAACTGTAGATAATAACACCATTAAGAATGTTGAACAATTGATTGAGCATTTACTATCTGCCAGGCACTGGGCTGAACACTTTCCATGGATTAACTCCTTGCATCCTCACACCTAGTCCAGGAAAACATTGTCATTATCCCCATGTCACACAGGTGGGAAGGAGGGCATGGAGTGATCTGCTGAGAGTTGGTGAGCTGGAAGTGGTAGGATCTTAACTTTTGCTTTGGCAAGGGAGTGATCAAAGGAGGGCTCTCTTCCTGGCCTCTTGGCCCAGGGGCCTTCCCAGGGAGGAGGCTGGAGGGATGGTTTCCTGAGATGGGAGTGTTATAGGAAAGGGGTCCCAGTCCAGACCCCAAGAGAGGGTTCTTGGATCTCACCCAAGAAAGAATTCAGGGTGAGTCCGTAAAGTGAAAGCAAGTTTATTAGGAAAGTAAAAGAACAAAAGAATGGCTACTTCATAGACAGAGAAGTCCTGAAGGCTGCTGGTTGCCCATTTTTATGGTTATTTCTTGATGATATGCTAAACAAGGGGTGGGTTATTCATGCCTCTCCCTTTTCGACCATGTAGTGTAACTTCCTGATGTCACCATGGCATTTGTAAACTCTCATGACGCTGGTGGGAGTGTAGCAGTGAGGACGCCAGAGGTCACTCTCATCACCATCTTGGTTTTGGTGGAATTTAGCTGGCTTCTTTACTGCAACCTGTTTTATCAGCAAGGTCTTTATGATCCACATCTTGTGCCTATCTCCTTTCTCATCCTGTGACTAAGAATGCCTTAACCATCTGGGAATGCAGCCCAGCAGGTCTCAACCTCATTTTACCCAGCTCCTAATCAAGATGGAGTTGTTCTGGTTCACATGCCTCTGACAGGAGAAGCCAGAACCCAGGCCTGCTGGGAAGGGGTTCGGAGAGAGCGTTTCCTCCCCTACCCGGCCTGCGGGCATCACAGCTGACAACTTTCTCCCTGTCTGCATCCTCAGATAACCTTCCTGGGGAAGGTGAGAAAGGACACAGGAAAGAGAAAGGCCTAGACCAGGAAAACTGGGAGGCAGTGTCAGAAATTGGCTCTGGCTTCCTGGCAGAAGGAAGGGTCCTCTGGGGAGCTGCAGAGCCTGCTGGAAGTGAGTGAATGGCTGCCGGTTCTGCCAGGACACTGGTGACACAGCATGAGGACTTGGAGCAGGAGGGTAAGGGCAGCCAGCGCCCAGTGTCTCCCCACTCCTCCCTGTTCAACATTCTATGTCCTCTTACAATAACTCGCTCCCCTGTCTCCTACCTCACACTCAGACACACACTCAATATTCAGTGCTTTTCTAGTATTTTCTAGCTTGCCAGAACCCCCAGAGTTGTAATGCTGCATCTGGACTCTCCCTTCTCAACATTTACTAGTTTTTTGCTTAGTTAAGTCTCTTGACATCCCAGAGCTCATTAAAATGGGATAATACTACTTACCTTACAGGGTATGGTTCTTGTGAACTTTAGACATAACATAGTACAGTTTCGGATATGTTGACACTCGATACACTGTATTAGTTACTGTTATGCTTCCTCAGGACAGGGTCTTATGCCCTGACCTTCCCATTCCCCCCAAATAGCAGCAGCAGCAGCTCTGGTGCTGCACTCTGGGTGGGCTTTCTCAAGGAACCAAAAACCAATCAAGAAAACGAATTCACAAAAAAAGTATAAACAGTGGTTTAATGTGTTTCCCCTCCAGGGTAGGATTTGCATTTTAACAGAATTTTTCAATGCCTTAAGTTGAATGAGTGATGAACAGAGGGGGCTGCAGCAGAAACCAGGCTGCCAGTGCACACGTGCAGCTCAGAGGTGCTGCGGTGCCGATGAAAACTAGGACACAGAACATGAGACGCTGGCATTTGGAATCACTTCTTCTCTCCTCTGCCTTCTACACACACCTCCCGCAGACCCTTAGAGTTAGAGATGCTTGAGTCAGGGCTGTGCTTTTCCTCTCTATATTTCTATTTCCCAACGTGTAAAATGAAATCATAACCACCCTCATACCCATGTCCTACGGTTATGATTTTGAGGGTTGAATGAGTCGATGCACATACAACCCTCACCACAATGCCTGACACCTAGGAAGCACTATATGTGGGTTAGCTGCATAATTACTGAGTTGGCTTAAGTCTCAGTTCTTACAAATGTGAGCTATTAGTGAATGTTATTCCTTCCATTCAAACTTGTATTTGAAGATATATATGTGTCACATTTCCTGAAATCTTGAAGGCCTCTCAAACACCATTTACATTTGGATTCATAGGAAGCTACACTTAATCTATACTCTATCGTTAGCATAAAGCAGCTTGCTGCATTGGGAAAGACACAGGGGCAGATGATTCAGACCTTGCTGACCTTGGAGCTGTATGACCTTGGACAAGGTGAGAAACAGGAATAATTCACGGAGTCTTTTAAGGATCAAATGGCATCATGGATGTGAAAGGTAAAAATCTTAAGAAAAAAGTAGAAAGCTGTTACTACTGACACTGCCAAGTGGATTTCTAGGAAGTGGGGCTAGGAAATTCTTCCTGCCTCTGCTCCCCAGACTCAGCGTCTCATACATCAACAGATGTGGGTAGGGTGACTGGCCCGGGATAGCACACATGGCTGCTTAAAGCTGGCCCACAGAGATGTTTCAGCTTAAGGATCAGAGCATAGAGGTGAAGACACACAGCCTTTTCTTGCTGAGAAAGGAAGATGATAAGCCTTATTCTTGTTCTACCACATCCAGCCACAGTATGGAGCAGTGGGACACCGGGATCTTTTAATAGGAGCAGGGTAACTCTTAGCAAACCATGTCTTTGCTTCATTCCGTGGAATTCCTTAAACTCCCCGAGCTGAAGTTTTCTCATCCCGACTTCTCCCTTTGCCAGTGAAAGTTTTTTGCATTTTCCACATTTGTGAAATGTACCACCTGCCATGTGTCTTTTCATGTGACATTCTGCTGCCTAAATGCTACCCTCTCCTTGTCCCTCTTTATTCTTGAGATCTTAGACATAGGATTTTAGGGGCGAGCTGAGCTTTTGGTTAAGTTAGATTCCTCTGGGCCCTGAGGTTTCTTCCACTCCTCTGACATTCCCGTAGTATCCTGCTCCTTGTCCTCAGGGCAATTTCCCTTAGTTGGTAATTATACATTTATACCCAGGGTGTGGTAGCTGAAATATGAGCATAAAGTCTTTGCAGCTCTTACCATCAAATTTATTTCCCCATTCCTTGAATGCCTGGGGCTGGCCTTGTAACACACTCTGACCCATGGAATGTAGAGGCCCCTCCTGACACACTGCCCTGTGCCCTCCATGCTGGTCAGCCCAGAAGCAGTGTAGAGAAAAGGACAGAGAAGAACTGAGGTCATGCGAGGTGTCGAACATGAAAAAACAGCTCATGAAGGGAGACGTAGCCTTGGGAGCCAGACCATCCTTAGGAGAGGAGGCTTCCTGGATTATCTTGATACCCTTCATTACATCAGCACCTGATCCAGATTTTAGATTTTTCTCATGCCAGCTCTGTGTATGGGAAGTTTAAATAGCTCCACACAGACAGTGTGGGATTCTGTATGTGTTAGCTTGGGCCACATGCTAGGGGCAGACTGCTACCCAAATGAGGAATTTACACACCAGGGCAATCAGCTTGCTTTCAATCAGAAAGGATTTCAGAAACATTGATTCCAAAAGCATTGCTAATCCTTACATGAAATCCAGAGTCTTCGGTCATTCACAAAAATGAACATTAGAAATATGTTCTTACTGTTAGAGGTTTTGAATTAACATATTAGATGCTGTAAGTAGATTTTCCTTGGGTAATTTAGTGGTAGTCAGGATACATAGGTTGGCCAGAACATTGTGGAGCCAGTCGTCTGCCCTTATAGAAAGAGGGTAGAAAGTCTAGGGAGACCTGCAGTGGGTTCTCTTAGGGATGACACTGGCGACTTTGTCTCCTGGTCTCCTGATGCTGCCTCGAAGTTAGTGTGATGCCTGCTGCATGTGAACCTTTTAGGAAAGGTGAGGTTAAAAGAACAAAGACCTGGGACTTCATCCAGTTTGCAAAAACATTTTCTATAAGCCATTTTATGCCTTGTATTTAATAAGTATGTTTAAATAATATGTCTGTAATGTGTGGGCCAAACTTGGTTGGAGACTTGCTTACATTATAACTTGGCTTTCACGAGCAAATAGTGAACACCTTGCTTACTCTTTTTTTGAGGCTCCTTCCAGATCATGGAACATGGAAGGAAAAGAAGGAAAACTGAAACAGAATGGCAGTCTTACTGAAGAGATGTGATGAGACTGGCGTTAGGTCTGATAACATGGCTGAAATTTACAGGGCAGAGTTCTAGAGAAGTAGAAGTCATACCGAGAAGAAGCTTCCAAAATTTGCTCAGAAAAAAAAAAAAAAAAGCTTCAGGAATCCTAGACTCTTTGACTGGGAACCAAGTGACATGTATACAGGACAAGAATCCAGGTGGCTAGGTGAAGAACAAAGCTATGAGCTGAACTGAGATTTGGAACTTGTGTGAAACTGATACATAGATGTATTTTTGACAGGGCTTTCCTCTTTCGCCCAGGCTAAAGTGCAGTAGTGTGACCTCAGCTCACTGCAGCCTTGACCTCCTGGGCTCAAGTGATCCTCCCACCTCAGCCTGCTGAGTAGCTGGGACTACAGATGCACGCCACTACACCCAGCAAATTTTTGTACTTTCTGTAGAGTCAGGGTTTTGCCATAGTTCTAGGCTGGTCTCAAATTCTTGGGCTCAAGCAATCTGCCTGCTTCAGCCTCCCAAGAGATACTGGCTTAAGTGGAAGTATAAGTGAAAAGGCTGCTTTGAAAATTCTGGGTACTCAGTTAACCCTAAAGAAAGGCCATGTGTTAGGAGCAGGTTACTATCATCTTGGAGTCAAAGATATTTTAGCCCCTCCCTAATAAATATTAAAAACAAACCTCAAAGGATCAAACGAACCCCTTCACCTATATCTGGCATTTCTCCCCATGCTATCTCTCCCCAACTCCCCACCCCTCACTGTCCCTCCCCTATTTCCCCCCAACAGACCCCAGTTTATAGTGCTCCCCTCCCTGTGTCCATGTGTTCTCATTGTTCAATACCCGCCTATGAGTGAGAACATGCGGTGTTTGATTTTGTGTTCTTGGGTCAGTTTGCTGAGAATTATGGTTTCCAGGTTCATCCATGTCCCTACAAAGGACACAAACTCATCATTTTTGATGGCTGCATAATATTCCATAGTGTATATGTTACACATTTTCCCTGTCCAGTCTATCATTGATGGGCGTTTGGGTTGGTTCCAGGTCTTTGCTATTGTAAACTGTGCTGCAATGAACATTCGTGTGCATGTGTCCTTATAGTAGAACGATTTATAATCCTTTGGATATATACCCAGTAATGGGATTGCTGGGTCGAATGGAATTTCTATTTCTAGGTCCTTGAGGAATTGCCACACTGTCTTCCACGATGGTTGAACTAGTTTACACTCCCACCAACAGTGTAAAAGTGTTCCTATTTCTCCATATCCTCTCCAGCATCTGTTGTCTCCAGATTTTTTAATGAACGCCATTCTAACTGGCATGAGATGATATCTCAATGTAGTTTTGATTTGCATTTCTCTAATGACCAGTGATGATGAGCATTTTTTCATGTGTTTATTGGCCTCATGTATGTCTTCTTTTGTAAAATGTCTGTTCATATTCTTTGCCCACTTTTGAATGGGCTCGTTTGTTTTTTTCTTATAAATCTGTTTTATGCCCAGGTCCAGATGGGTTCACAGCCGAATTCTACCAGACATACAAAGAGGAGCTGGTACCATTCCTTCTGAAACTATTCCAAATAATCCAAAAGGAGGGAATCCTTCCCAAATCATTTTATGAGACCAACATCATCCTGATACCAAAACCTGGCAGAGACTCAACAAGAAAAGAAAACTTCAGGCCAATATCCATGATGAACATAGATGCAAAAATCTTCAATAAAATACTGGCAAGCCGATTGCAACAGCACATCAAAAACCTTATTCACCATGATCAAGTAGGATTCATCCCAGGGATGCAAGGCTGGTTCAATATATGCAAGTCTATAAATGTAATTCACCACATAAACAGAACCAAAGACAAAAACCACATGATTATCTCAATTGATGCAGAGAAGGCCTTTGACAAAATTCAACAGCCCTTTATGCTAAAAACCCTCAATAAACTAGGCATTGACAGAACGTATCTCAAAATAATAAAAGCTATTTATGACAAACCAACAGCCAGTATCATACTGAATGGGCAAAAATTGGAAGCATTCCCTTCGAAATCCAGCACTAGACAAGGATGCCCTCTCTCACCACTCCTATTTCAATATAGTACTGGAAGTTCTAGACAGAGCAATTAGGCAAGAAAAATAAAGTGTATTCAAATAGGAAAGGAAGAAGTAAAATTGTCTCTATTTGCAGACGACATGATTGTTTATCTAGAAGACCCCATCGTCTCAGCCCAAAATCTCCTGAAACTAATAAGCAACTTCAGCAAAGTCTCAGGATACAAAATCAATGTGCAAAAATCA
Source organism: Plecturocebus donacophilus (assembly GCA_004027715.1). NCBI lineage: Eukaryota > Metazoa > Chordata > Mammalia > Primates > Pitheciidae > Plecturocebus > Plecturocebus donacophilus. The sequence continues at coordinate 95,010 of PVKP010004736.1, forward strand.
CAAGCATTCCTATACACCAATAACAGACTTAAAGAGAGCCAAATCAAGAACACACTGCCATTCACAATTGCTACAAAGAGAATACAATACCTAGGAATACAACTAACAAGGAACGTAAAGGACCTCTTCAAGGAGAACTACAAACCACTGCTCAATGAAATAAGAGAGGACACAAACAGATGGAGAAACATTCCATGTTCATGGTTAGGAAGAATCAATATCATGAAAATGGCCATACTGCCCAAAGTAATT